>CAIGRB010161595.1:71513-109882 GCA_903798255.1 Fraxinus quadrangulata
TGGATTGTAACACAAGTCAATCAACTTAGTGAAAAAGGCATTGCTCGTGATGGAGAGCTTGGTAACGGGGATGTAGATCATTGCGTTTGATTGAACATCCATATTATATCGTTTACACAGTCTAACTCTTTTACTTAATGTTTTTACATTATGCATGTTTTATATTGATTCATCTACATACTTATTTGTGTTTAGATTATTCTCTATCATTTGCACGTTCATTATATTAAAATCTCAAGTAATTAATGAAAAAGTTTTAATAACCAATTCATCTCCCCTCCCTCTTGGTTAGTCAATCTTGGGCTTTCATCTTCATGTCTCAGAAAAAATATGCATTAGATATTTTTCAAGATTCAAGACTTATAAATGTACGGCTAGATAAGTTTCCCATGGAACAAAATGTGAAGCTCACACCCACAGATGAAGCATTGTTGAATGATCCAACTAAGTACAGAAGATTGATTGGAAGATTGATTTATCTCACTGTCACGAGGCCGGACATAGTTTCTTACATTCGAACATTGAGCCAATTCTTCCATGAGCCTTGAAAACCTCATTGGATGCTGTCACACGAATTCTCAAGTACGTTAAAGGTACTCTTGGTCAAGGTTTATTGTTACCTTCCACCAACAACCTTGCTCTAAAGGCTTTCTGCGTTTCAGATTGGGAAGGTTGTCGTGCCACAAGAAAATCAGTTACAGGATATTGTATTTTCCTTGGGAATTCTCTCATCTCATGGAAATCTAAAAAACAACCAATGTTTCTCAATCATCAGCTGAGGCTGGATATGGAGCTATGGCCAACACGTGTTTGGGGCTAACTTGGCTATGCTATATATTACAAGACTTGAAAGTCTCACAGATGGCTCCTACACCATTGTTCTGTGACAATCAAGCAATTTTGTATATTGCAGCAAATTCTATTTTTCATGAGCGAACAAAACACATTGAAAATTTGCAAACTGGAATGATTAGTCCTTTATATGTACCTACACTCTTCCAGTTGGCAGATGTATTTACAAAGGCTCTAGGGAAGGATCAATTCGTATCCCTACGTAACAAGTTGGGACTTTATGATATTTATTCTCCAACTTGAGTGGGAGTATTAAGAAATATTGTTGTATATATGTAATTGATTTATTTAGTTTGACTTTCGCAGATTAGTACATATCAAAATCCACTTATATTGGATTACCATTTCTTAGCCTTAGAAATAGCACTAATTTATCTCTTGTATATCTTTATATATACTGTATTTGTAATGAAAACTTACAAGAAAAAATAAAAATATAGATGCTCTATTTTTTTTTCAACATGTAGCATCTCATCATCTCCTCGAATTGGCAAGGTGTTTTTGGCAAATCTTCAACAGCGATTATCCTTGTTAATACACGTCTTCAATGTTCTTTTTCTGCATCTATACCAATTGAACACTTTTATTAATTGTAATTTTCATTTGAATTCTATTTTTCAATTCAATCCAACTAGTCATGCAACGTAAATGCTCCTCATTTCCTTCATGACTTTTAATAGACCGATACAAATTATGTTAATCTTTGAATTCATCATGACCCAGTTGGCCAACTTAGGTGACATTTTTGGTGTTTTAAATAACTTTCAACAAAAGCAGAAGATCATGTTAGTAGATACTGAATATACTAGCCATTTTTTATCAATTATTTGCCCATTTGATAGTAATCGCTTATATTGTGAAGAATCGAAATGTCTAATTGCACAATCTTTAGGAAACAAGATGTCATCAACTCTTTTTAGACCCATTTCAATTTAATAATCACTCGTTCTTTGATCAATATTTTTTTAATTCTCAGGATCATCCAAATTCAAAGAAAAGAAACCCTCTTCTTCCTTATCATCTACTTCATTAACAAAGACATATTTCATCATTTTTTCCTTATAATCTACTTCATTAACATAGTCAGGTTTCATCACTTCTTCTTTCGTATCATCTACTTCATCATCATTCAACACATTCACATTATTGCTTTTAAAGTACTTGTCCATGTCGCCTACTTGACTTTAAGTCAACAAAATTTCATTTCTTTTTCTTTTCTCTTTTGAGCTCCAGACTCATATTTAGGAGGTATGAGGTATGAGTTTATATCTAATGCTCAATTATTAGCCCAAAAGACAATTACAAAATATCTCAATCATCTCACAATTAAAGTTTTCAATGCAGTTACTACGTGCGCATGCGCAATTGATCCTACAGACTATAATAATCATTCATATAAGTCGACTATGCAATAATTATATAAGCCGACAAGGCTTTAAACATTCTCAATATATTTAATAATGAGTTAGAGCAAGCCAGTGCTTACTTGAGAAGTATAATTTTAACGAAAATTATGGAATCACACCTTTGAGAATTCCACGGTCACATCTAACAAGCCTGAAATAAAAATTTCACATTAACCACCAACACAAAGTCTTAAGTTATGAAATGAACTTGACTAGCCACTGGTTAGGTGAATATACTGCCAGAGACATCCTACAATATATGTTTACCTAAGTTGCATATAAAAGCACCAATGCTGAAGTACTTAAATATTTTTTAGTGTGATTACAGGCTTACATTTTTACCGAAGTAAGAAACCAATTTTAGTTGAATCATAAATGACTACTAGTTTTTAAATGTTAACATTTTTGCAGTTGCTACACTCTTCGCATCCCTTTTGGCATGCCTCAATTGAGTAATAACAAAAGAAAAAAAAATTACCTGCTCAGAAATTAGAATCGGACTCATCACTGATTCACAATCGACGATCGCGACGGTTGGTCTATGAAACTTGCGAAAGTACTAGCATGAGCACAATAACGACCAGTCGACCTCGACTTGCAACTCGTAGTCGACTTGCAACTCGTAGTCGCATGGATGGCGCAGGTAGGGTTGTTTTGAAATGTGAATCTTGTGATTCTGTAAATTTTGATTTGTGAAAGAGTGAAGGGAAGGAAGGAAGGGAAGGCAGGAAAATAAGGGAAAGAGAGACTACTGTCTAGAGACGACGTTAGTGCGGCGTCGCAACAGTTGGAGTTGAAGGTGAAGGAGAGGATAATTTGAATACTTTCGACGATTTTGATTCATTTAGTATTAAAAAAAATTAATTGGGCCAAAATTGAGACCCCTCCGATTTTGGACCGATGAAAAAAATGGGCCAAAAAAATAAGGCCCTCCAGTTTTTGCCTAAGGCGTAGGCCTCATCCACCTCACCTCATGATCGGCCTTGTATTTGATCAAGGAACGCAATTGGTTCCCTGGAAAAATTACCACGAGCTCTACAACGATCTTGCAGATACGTCTATGTCATTTGATGCTACCAAAGTTTGAAATTGCATCATCGTTGTTCAAACACAGACGAATTAGGCAAACTGAAAGGAGAGGACAAAAGACAAATAATTGATTTATTGTGAACAAAATATTTGACAATGATTTTTTCATTTATGATTTAGTCGGTATTGTTTGTGTAGATGAATATTAGTTGTTACATACATGTATATGAATATTTTTACATTTTTAATGCTATGAATGTTGTTTGTTATGTTCAAGTGAATGTCAAAATGTTTTTTATGATTGTTATTCATTTAGATTAATTTTTGGTCACATAAAATTTGTGATAATGTATTTGTTACACCCAATTACTATTAAGAAAGATCTAATCACATATAGTCACTTTTAGGACATACCGGTCATAGATAGCAGCAGATAACACAGACCTAGTTACAAACATTAATAGTTTATATAGACTTTGTCACAAAAATTCAATGTTATAAAAGATCTAATCACTTACAATCACAATTAAGACAAATTGGTCACAGATAACATCTGCTTGATCACAAATAATAACAATTTATACAGACCTGATCATGAAGAATAATAAATTACACAAACCTGTCACTGTCAAACTAAACCTGGTCACATACATCACACACACACACACACACGCACAAAACAAACAAAACAAAATAAAAAGAACACATTTAATGGGTCACAATCATACTGATATTTTATGAAATATAGTGACCAGTTCAAAAATTATGAATTCAAAATTTCAGATCTACAGTAAATCTTATATTATGTAAAATGTTTCATTAAATTATTTTTAAGAAGTAGGATCGAAGTGAATGTTTCTCGAAGGTTGGACCAAATAAGGAAATTTTATTTTTGTGCGTAATAAACTTTTCGGGACTTAACTACATATTTGAAATTGAACCGTACTACGTGTGCATGGAATTTTGCCAAATTGGTTTATAGGGGAACACTGACATTATTCCATTGGACATTGACAAAAATAAATAAATAAATAATTCAACCACACAAGTATTGTAAATTCCCATGTTCAAGGGGAATAACCCTTTGAAATTTCAAGAGGCTGAATTACAAGTTGTTTTTAATGCCATGGGCCAAGGATTATGAAGACTTGGTGTCGCAATGTGTCAACGGAGGTGCTTGGTATTGAATTTAGTGTAGTGAACGAAATTTTTGTGGCTTTACTGCAAGGACATGGTGGGTGGTTTGAATCAATGGATTTTGCAAGGATTATAGCTATGTTTTGAAGTTTAAATTTCTGTTTTAGCACTGAATTCTTGTATCTAAACATCGTGTAATTGGAAGATGATTGATCTGTTAAGAGTTTAATTCAAATGTCATATGAAATTTTATTTTTTTTAGTAGTATTTTATGTATATGTGTTAAATTTATAAAGTACGGGCTACAATACAAATATTAAATTGACGTTTCAACCTCTACGAGTCGGGATGTTACAGAACTTAACTTCATAATCGTGCAAATAAAAAAAAAAATTGAAGCGTAAACCTTGTGTATCTACCATACTGACCAAGTCTTTTCTCATTTTCGAATGGTGGATACACAGATTTGCAAAAGCCTATCATTTTTCTATGAACATACATCACATACTCATGGACGAGTCCCATTTTTCTATCTGTGGAGAAAAAATATGAAAATCAATCTAAATATCTTAAACTCAACGTCTAGGATCATACATTCTCGTACAAACTTATGTCACGAGCTCATCGAATTAAGATCAGACGTCTCATGAGACATGTCGACCGAAATGACTCGTGAACTTTGACTTCACACAAAAATAAAAATCTTTTACTGCTTGGGTCATTTTCACCTGTCATAGAGAACGTAACTCGAAATGGAATTAGGCTATTTATGAATAGTTGAGACCCGTGACGACCTATTTTTATAATTTGATTGATATGTCATTATTACAAGAGCTTTTTCAATTCACATGCATACAAACAGACAATTCAAAATCCAATGAAGATTCACTTTCTTTTCTTAAGATGTCCTTGATTATTCTTATTATTATTATTTTTTTTACTACATTATTGACTCCTCGCCCCATGAAGAAAAAAAAAAAAAAAAAAATTCTAGTCGGGTTTTGGTATTGTTCCCCGAATTTGTTTGACATCATTTTCTTACATTAGAAAAAGATTGGAGTCACTCTATCTTTTCCGAAATACCCCTCTTTCAAAATTATATTCTTTCCTTTTTTCGACTTGTCTTTTCTTGAATATCAATAATTTTGAGGATTATTGGATTCATGCGATAGCCTAATAGTTTTTGGGGATAATTGGATTATTGGACAAATATTTTTATTATTAAAAAAAATAATATATTTCTATATATCTAATATTTCTATACCATGTGTGGAAAAATATAAGAAGTTATTAATAAGAATAAATTAAATTCATAATAGTTCAAATTTTGTCGTGAGCTATTTTTTTTTAAATTTTATCTAATTATACCAGTGGAGTGCACAAAAATGTGGTAGCAAATAATTTTGACCCGTTCACGTTCACATTCACGTGTTAGATTAATCTTTGGGTGGACTAAAAAATGAGAAATCTCACGTCGTTAAAGCGTAATATTGTTCAACTTAGGCATTTGAATTTTGGATAAAGTTGCAGCAACGGTTCCTAATATTTTCAATTTTTGTTGATTTTACTTTAATTTTCAATTTGTGTCAACGAAGGTTCCTAATATTTCATAAATATGCAGTTGAAATCCAAATGAATATCATCCATTTGATCGTTAGTTGACCAAGATTTTGCAATAATTTGATATTTTGCCCATTTTAAGTGAGTCATTTTCGCCCATATCAAAATTTCCCTTTGGATTTAAAAACAACAATTAAACTTTTCCCCCAAAAAAAAAAAAAAAAAACCCACCCCACCTATTTTCATCTTCTTCCCCCAAATCAAACAATAATCCAAAATCGTCGTTGTCGTCTATATTGTTGGACTATCACCATCTTCCTCCACCATTCTATCATCAAACTCTCGTCGATTTCCCTCTCCCAACCATCCATAGAAGTCCTTGAAAACCCAACCTCTCATAAAACATTTCGAAGTCCTGAAAACCCAACACAACCCATCTCTATCTTTTGATTTGATGATGTTCCACCATGAATATGCTCGCTTAGAATCGGTGAAACCATCGACAGTGAGGCACGACCATGGGTGTGATTGTTGGTGGCGATTTGAGGGGTTAAGTCGTGCAACTCCTTTGAATTTTCAATTTCATTTTGATCTTCTTGTGTTGTTGTTTGTCCAATTAATTGTGTGGGATGCGTTTGGGGATTGAGACACTGGCTAGGGAAGAGATTTTGACGGATTGGGTGGCCGCTAGTTTTTAGGATTGGGTGCCATCGGCTTGTGTTGATTTTGATCTTTTTTTTTTATGATTAAATCTTTTTCTGATTTTTCAACTATAGATGTTCGACGGTCCTTTCTAGAACCCGATTTTCAAATATATATATTTTTTGTTTTTTTAGTTTTGATGTTTGATGGTTTTTCTTTCCGCCATATTTTGGGTTCTTCCTCTTCGCAATGGAAAAGTCGAGATTGATGATTTGATGGTCTTGGTGGTGGTGGTTTATAGTGATATAGGTGGCTGTGGCCAGTTGCGGGCTAGGGGTTTGGGGTTAGATAAGGTAAAGAAAATAACCTTTTGGTTTTATTTTTTTATTTTTTGGTTTTTTAATTTAATTATCTCTTATCATATAATTGTATTTGTATTGCAAAAAATATAAAGTTTTCATGGTATAGATAAACGCCCTCGCTTAAAATGGTCATAATATTAATTTTTTGGCAAAATATTGGTCAACTAATGGTGAAATGGACATCAACTGCATATTTATGAAAGGTTAGGGACTTTCGCAAGTACAAATTAAAGTTTAAGATAAAATTTGCAAAACTTGAAAAAACTAGGAACCGTGCTACAATATTCCCATTATGTATGCTTTAGAAGAAGTATATTTTTACTTACATCTCTAAACTATAAGTTTAGTACATGATATTAAGTACCTGATTGGTTTGACTAAAAAAAATATATTTAGTAGATTTTGATAAAAATTAATAAACAATGTGTTTAAAATTTTGATAAAAATAAATCTCATAAAATATGTTGTTAAAAATAAATTTTAAAAAAAATGGTTAAATGGGGCTAAGCCCCTCTTTGGTTGCAATTATTTACCAAAAAAATGTTTTGAATAATGAATTTTTTAGAGAATGTGCGGTTAAAAAGTGATGTAAAGTTTTGATTTATATACAGAATATTTTATTGTGAAAATATGTAGTTAAAAATGAATATGTAGAAAAAAGAATTTTAATTTAGAAGCCATTAAACATGGGCTAAAGATATTCCAACCTGAAATAAGCAAAAAAAAAAAAAAAAAATGAAAAAAAATAAAATCCTAAAATTTTGTCCATCTCATCTAATATTGTTGCAAACTATTAGTTGGAAAAAATACGCGATTATCTCAATCCGATTATGTTACATATACATCATAGCTTATAAATTTATTTACCTATGAATAATGTGACGAAATTTTATCTGGTCAAAATTTTATCAATCAAATAAAAAATTTATTCACTTTCTTTTCCATGCCTTATCAATCCTTAAAAGATTATGTAAATTATGATATACAATAAGCATTTTTCATCTCAAATTTCTATCTAGATTATAAATTATGAATCTTTTTTCCTTCAATTTTGTCTATGCTTATCGATAATTACCTATAAAGTAAGGATCTTAAATGCATGCATTTAGTCGAGTTGGGTCACTGTTTATTAATATAAGTAGAGGTACCACGCTTGTTGATGAAAAGTAAATAAAACAGTGATTGATTTGACATCATAGAAACTTAACACTATTGCTAAATTAAAATGAAAATTTGAATAATCGTACATTTTTTTAATACAATAATTTTAATATTTTACACATAATTTTTTTTTTTACTTTTTAACTACAAATTTCGTAAAAAAAATAACTATTATAAAATTTATTTTTAAAAAAATAAAAGTGAAAAATGAACTCCAAATCCTAAGTGTCCAAAATAGAAAAGGGTCTAAAATGTTTGTCGTGATCATCAATGTCATAATCAGGGGCTTTCCTCGTCGAGTCCTGCCCGTTTACATATAATTCTCTTCCCAGTGATGTGACTCACACCCACTCCACATATATAGATTCATAGATATACACATGAACGAAAAAAAACATATGAATATAAGGTTCTGATGGGATTTCGATAATAGAATGTGGTTGAAAAAAATTTGGAATTGAGCTCTGACTTGAAATCTCTGGATTTCTTATTGATTGTTCGGGTTTTCTTCTAAAATGGCGATTAATTCAAGCGAAGAGGTGAGATTCTTTGTTTTCTTAACATGGGTTTCTTGTCATTCATTCATTTTATTTTATTTTTGGTTATTTGAAGCTTGATTCTGTGATTTACTAATTGTGGGGTTCTGAATTTACTTTCTTGCCATGTTGATTTTCTGCTTAATTTGCTGGAATTTTGGTGATTCAGTGTGTTTTCTTTGATTTTCTCGAGTTCAACTCTTGAATTTATAGTTTTTTAATGGAATTTTTATATTTTTAGTTGTCCAACAATCAACATTGTACTTCCTTTGTCGCATTTCTTTTTCGTTTTGCCCAAAATTATAGGCAATTTCCTTGTTGATGTATAGTGATTTTTTAGTTTTCTAATATACCCCTGTTTAATTTGTCTTGGTATGGACAAAAATGAACTACTTTTATTTAAATTATTATTTAGTGTAGGGGCAAATTAGAAACAAATCTAAGAAAAAATTATATTTTCAACCATATTAATTATATTTTCTTAATCTGTGTGAAAATGGAAGCAAGTCTAGGAGGAGGAGTATATACTATATAGTGTGAGTGTGTGCGGGTGCCTTTTTTTTCGGGGTGGGAAGGGGTGAAGAAACTTTACTACAGCAGCTTTGTTTATTCTGACTTGGAACAAGAAATTTCAATGTTGTCTTTCAAAAATAAGAAAAGCAAATTTTCAAGAATAGCCGAAAATTACGGAATTTTCAAGCTTAAAAATTCTTGGTAAAAATATAATGATGCTAATATTTCCTGAGTTATGCTTAAAATATAAAAGATACTAATATTTAAAAGTAATATAGGACTGAATGTTTTTATTGCAGAAACCTCTTGTTTGGGAAATAATTTGACTGGAGAAAAATGAAGCAGAAATGGTAGTTAATAAGCTAATTTTAGCTTTCTATGTACGGGAGATTCATATATCATCTGCAAACTTTATTGGATTCGCATTCTGAATCCTGGGTTCTATATCATTTCTTGTTTTGTACTCTTTATTGCATTTTCTTCATGGGATCCTAATAATTTAATGTGAAGTATCATATCGGAAGATGTCTAACTACTACTCAGATTCAAAATTGATATATGTATTTGTCCTTGACTGTCAAGGAAATATCTTTATAATGAATTTGATGATAAAAAAAAAAAATCATTTGATGATATTTCAGCTAAATATTTCTCGGAAAAAATGTGAACTCAATTACTCAAATTGACAGAAGAAATGCTTTAGCAACATACTTTTACCTTCTTCGTACATTTGAATGCTTGTGTAACATAATATATCTTGTGGATTTATAGAAACCTAATGAAATTTTTTTTCAAGAATATATATATAGGGCTTGTTGGAGCCCCATTTTCTTCAAAAAAATGCATTTTGTAATAGTGTTATGATGGAGAATATGTGATTAAAAAATAAAGAAAAGTTTTGGGTTTACGTGTAATATTATTTTATTGAAGAATATGTGGTTAAAATGAAATCAAATCACTGAACAAGAATACATTTTGATGGAAAAAATGGGGCTCAAACAAGGGCTATAAATTAATAAATTTTGATTTCTACATTTGGGGCATGAAATTTTCTCTCTGTTCTGAAAGTAGCAACCCTCAAAATTCTCAAGACATTTTGATAAAAATAATAATTCATCTTACAGAAATCTAAAATGCTTAAAGTGTTTATTGCCAAATTAGGGTTTTGGACTGTAGTTGTTAGATAGTTGCTACGAATTCTACTTATTGAACGATGTTTCTCCACAATGAGTCTCAGTTACACTTTTCTATATAATAATAGATGCCTTTCCTAGTTATGATTAGGTAATTTTACACAGATCATTACATGACTTCATATGCTCTTAGGATTTTAAGATTCGCAGTTTTATAAGCACATTTTCTCTTCCTTTAGGCATTCATATGTATTTTTTCAGTGTGCACTTGTGGCTTCATTTGTGAATGTTGAGGATCTGACAAATAAAATTTCAAAATATGTGTTAATGTATGTAAGCTTTCTAGTACTCTTAGGTTGATAGATTTCAATTACTGTAATGAATTCTGTTCTGCTCTGCTTTCAATTGGTAATTGTCTGCTGGACGAAATCTTCTGAGAAAAAAAAAAAATTGCATGCCAAAGTACTCTTACACAAGTGAACTGACCTTTCCAGGGTTCTCACTTATGCAATGAATGAGAAAATTTTCACATCTTTTATTCTTTTTTCGTGTAATATTCATCAAATTTTGAAATGTGGATAAAAAGGTGTGCTATTGTTTTTATTAAACACCAAAGTATAGTTTTCACTGATTTAAAAGTGTGAGTCTATTTTTGTGTCCAAATGACTAGGCCTGTATGGTTTACTTCATCTACTGCTTCATTTTGGAGTCAAACATAAACTTGATTTCTAGTTACTTAGCTTGATGTCAATGTTTCTATTAATTTCATCTGTTTCCCCCTTTTTGGATCTTATCAAGGCTTTTTTTTTCCTCTTGTGATTTATTCTTGAGATTTAACATATTGAGAGCATGTTTTTTTATATATTATAAGCTGCTGATCCTAATGTGCGGCTAATAATAAGTGGATAAAAGTAGGTAAAAATTGTGGGTCCTATGAATATATGGATAAAAATAGAGTTTGATAAGCTTATAAGCTTTACCAATTATGCTATTAATCCGCATGATTTTAGTTTACCCTTTGTTTCCCTTCTGCCTTCTACGTTTTTGTACTTTTATTTATTGCCAAATTCTGTATTTGTAATAACAAAACCAACAAATTGCAATAATTCTGTATTTCATTCTTCTTCAGTGCCAAAAACATCACATTGTGGGGTTACCTGATGGAGGAACTGCCAACACCCAGTCCAACCCACAAATGAATATTGTCAGCCACGTGGAAAAGTTTAATACAATCAAAAGTGAGACGCAATTCAATGCTGAATCAAAATTGCAGGATGACACCAACTTAATGATGGATGAAGCAAACAATTATGTCCCCTGCATTTTGGATGTTGATATTGAGAAAGGAAGGCCACACAACCCTAAAATCTATGATGAATCTGTTGGAATTTTGAAGGGTGATGATTCCTTAGTAGTAAGTTCTCTGCCCAAGAAAATACTCAGGCTTTTATTTCTCTCGAGTCCATATAAAATACTACTGGGAAAATTTCAGTCATATACAGCATCCCTGCCATGCAATCTTTGGTCGATTATGCAATTGAAAAGGATTATTTATTGCTGTGCAGAGGGCATTGCAGAGAGAGATTCACATACAAATAGGAGGAAAATTCATGCAGCTCTTAATGAACCATAGCCCCGATATCCCCAAGTTCGCTTCAAGAGGTAATTATCGTGCCTTCACAACCATTATCTTTGTGTTTTTAGGGAACTACTGAATTGTGTGTGAATCTTTTTATCCATTCCTATATTTTTATTGGCATGCTTATTTTACAGTTATTTTGCATGTTGCTCTCTTCTTAACTAATATTCAAATGTAACTAACCTGTTTTATAGCTAGTTAAAAGAAATCGAACGAAGATTATAACTTCGGTACAGATTAAACAAATCATAATCCAAATTTCACTTGTCGATATAGTATCTCTTGGCACACACGAAATAGACCAGTGATGGACGATTACATTAACATGTGAAACTTTTTCTTCCTGCTACTAATTAAGTTTTCCATATTCTAAACCCCAAGTTTGGCATAAAGCAAAGGTGTGTGTCAAAGCTATAATTTTAGTGATATATGTGGGGCCTTCTCTATGAGCTTAAGAATTTATATTATTGGCAAAATTTATAAACGGTCAAACTTCTTTTCAACTAGACATTTCAATGCGCTTACGAGTACTATCTACTTATCCATCATTCATATATTTATAAATTAACTATTTATAATTCTTCTTGATGGATTATAAGTAGTTCAACACGGTATCAGACTTGTAAAGGTCCTAAGTCTCATCGCCACCTATTTAAATAAAAGATTGTTTTCTTGTAAGACTTTAATAGGAAAATAAATCTTGCCACACATGAGGGGGTGTGTTGAAGATGCCACTTAAATGATATACATGGGGTCTCTCTAAGAGCTTACATTTTAGATCAAGTAGTTGAAAATATGAAATCCATTTTTTAAAAGGTTGAGGTTGGGCTAGTGGTGTCTTTTGAGGTTTACTTGTTATTCGGATTTTTCTTTAGTACTGTAGCTACGGTTTTGCTCCGCCATAAGTGAGAAAAAGTAGTTCAAAATATGACATCTATCAAATAGAGACAAGTGGTTACACGTTCCCTTGTACATATGCAGCCTTTTATCATTGTTGGAGGTCATTATGTACAAAACTTTTACAAACCATGGTTAGCCAATAGTACTGAACCCTTTATTAGAACAATACCTTTTTTTGCATTACTCTTTTTTTCACATTTCTCTTCTTAATCGGAAATAAAGACTTCAAATGAGCTAATTCCATACATTTTGCAAGTTCAATATTTATGGCCCTAATAAAACTTGCTTACAAACTTTTTTTTTTCCCTATATTGTGAAGCAGATAAATATCTTATTGACAGACTATATGATACGCCTGCTAACAGATCGAGGAAATATAAACGATCCGTCTCCTTCAATTCAAGAAGAGTAGTTCTCATGTTCTCTATCTTGTAAGCATTTTATCTTTCACATACTTAGCCCTTATTTGAGCCCCATTTTTCCATCAAAATATATTCTTGAACTGAGATTCGACCTCATTTCAACCACATTCTTCACTAAAATAATATTACACACAAATCTAAAATTTTTTCTTATTTTTTAACTGCACATTCTCTATCATAACACTATTGCAAAATACATTTTTTGGGAGAAAAAAAAAAAATTGGGCTCAAACAACCCCTTAATAAAATAAGTTATTTTAATTGCTCTTTTTTCAAATATGATAATGATTTCAAATTATGATCATTTAAGTAAAATTGAATCGAACAAAGATGAATAAAACATCCAGTACACTATAACTGTTTAAATTATCCTTTATCATTACAATATTCAAGAGAGAAAAACACTAGCATGTAGTTGAACAGAGTTTTGAAAAGGGATTATGTAGTTTATTCTGAGCAAGTGCTGATTAATTTATATCTTCTTTGCAGGTCTAGTATTGGAACGATAATCCTAATATACTTGACACTGAGATTGAGGCAGATTGGCGACGGATCTGGTAATCTTTAGCGTATTTTTGTTACAATCTTTTGTGAAAGAGTCTTGTTAGGAAGTATTTGACTTTGCTCTTCCTCTTTTGCTTTTGTTTCTCTGATGTAGTTTTTTCATCGATGTTCATAATTTGAGAATCTGGAAGTACATACATTAGCTGTTTCGATTGATCTTTCTATATAAATTTCCTGTTTCATTCTCGTCATTGCTTTACATTTGTTTTTGAAGAGTTATTTTTCGCCAAATCCATCTTTGCTTAATCGAGAATTTTACGCCTCAACCAAAATAGTGATGGCGATTTGGCATTGTCCCTTACCTCGTCTGAAAAAGTTAATACAAATGAGAGGGGTACATCAAACCTTACCTCTAGAAGTACAATTTAGGGCGTTTGAGTACCCCCTAATAATTATTTTTCGACATTCAACCTACTTATTAAATGAACAAATTTGAATGGTATCGACAAAAGTCACTCGCTTCATTTAACTAATTGTTATATATACTAAATAAGGTTGACACTTTTAAAGAAAAGAGATGTTGTAATGACTCGGATTTTGTACTCAAATCGTTAATTTACGTACTGTCCGCTATAGGAGAATCGAGTCTATTTTATCCCTCATTGATTTCTGTTGAATCCCCAAGATAAAGGTCATTGGAGTGCGACATACATTTGTGAGAGGCAAGATGGGTTCAGACTCTCTCAGAGCGGACACTACGTAAGTTAACGACTTGGGCACACAGATCAGATCATAACAAAAAAGATGCACATTTTTTGTAACGACTCGGTCTCTGTGCCCAAGTTGTTAATTTACGTACTACTGTCCGCTCTGTGTGAACATTTGCTCACTTTCCCCCTTACGAATTTCCATCATGTCCATATGATTCGATCCATTGACATTTTCCTTGGGAATGACTTAAGTTTTGAATCATGGTATCATTACAATTGTCTAATTGGTACTAGAATTTAACTTAAGTTTCTCTTAAGTAAAATGTCATGGGTTTGAATTTTGAGGACGTGATAACAATCCGTGCAAGGTAAGATGTGCTCAGGCTCTCCCATAGTGGACAATACATAAATTAACGGCTTGAACATAGATGTCGAGTCGTTAAAAAAAAGGTTTTTATAATTGTCCAATTGATACCAGAATTCAACTTATCTCTCTTAAGGGAAATGTCATGTGTTCAAATCTGGGAATGAGACAGAAATTTGTGAGGGGTAACATCAAAGCGGACAATACATAAGTTAACGGCTTGAGTATAGAAGCCTAATCATTACAATTGTCCAATTCGTATCAGAATTCAACTTAAGTCTCGTAAAATAAAGGTCATGTTTTCGAATCTTGGGGACAGAAATCCATGAAGGGATAAGTGGGTTGTCCACCTAGAATGAACAATACATAAGTTAACGACTTGGATACAGAGGCCGAGTTGTTACTCATGTAACAAAATTGGTTATTATATTTGTATCTATATATTTTGTGAGATTGATCACCTTGCAAGGACTTCTCGTCATGATCCATGGCCTATCTTGGTGCCCAGAGAACCAGGCTTGCTTCAAGCAAGGGACATGGGGAGCGGCTGATATCAAAGTAGTGTTGCGAGGAAAATGTGATAAGAATCCCCAACGAGGATTGAAATAGAATGAGCCGACAACTCGTAATCCACTCCCTCCGTTATCATTCGTCTTAAATACATGCAAATTAAATCTTTCGAAAACTTAATAAGTTGAAGTAAAGGAACAAATCCTTCTTCATGGAATTCAACAAAAATGAACAAGTACACTAATGAAGAAACACGAGTTTATAGAATCTTTCTTCCTCTTACTGCTGCAAGCTCATACTCAATGAGAATACCTATATAAGACTATTAGCTCGACACATTGAGTACTGGGTAATTCCAACCTTTTTTCGTCCCCTTCGTTCTTCTTGAGTACAATCTCTCTCTAGCACGCACAGCTACCTCCTTGTTGCTCCGTCTGGGATGTATTCGTAGATGGTTTCAAATTCACATCGACCATATCTTCCTGTTTCGTGGAGGAAAGAGTTTCCATTCCTGGCAAAGCCGCAGCTATTTTCCTGAACAAATGCTGAAATATAGCGCTTGCATAAGGACACGGAAGTAGACAAATCATAACTTAAAAAACACAGTTACACGATGAGATCAAAGAGGTATAAACCTTTATATTAAAACCAGCTTTAGCACTTGTTTCTATAAAAATGATGCCAAATTCACGAGCCTTAGAATCTCCTTCCT
Source organism: Fraxinus quadrangulata (assembly GCA_903798255.1). Classification (NCBI taxonomy): domain Eukaryota; kingdom Viridiplantae; phylum Streptophyta; class Magnoliopsida; order Lamiales; family Oleaceae; genus Fraxinus; species Fraxinus quadrangulata. Next base: position 87,606 of record CAIGRB010161595.1, read on the forward strand.
CAATTGAAACTTGCCTGTTTATGCAGAACAATACTTGAGATCAATTCTGGAAAACGAATTATTAGTATTGAAGTTTCTCGACTTGATCATACTAATGGTCATTTGATGCTAAAAAGCATAAAAACAAAAGCCCAAAAGACACACCCCAGGAGCTATGGGAGGAAAACCAGAAAATAAGTGAATCACAATCCATATTTTTCCCCTCACCTTTTATCTACAAGATCAGTTTTATTCCCTACAAGAACAACAATGACATCGCTCCCTCGTTCTGTATGTACTTCCTCTATCCACTTTGAAGTGTTCAGAAATGACTGCCGATCTGAGAAGGTCCACTACAATATTAGAACTAAAATAACATTATATTACAAGCAAAATAAGAGGCGAAATGAAAAGTTAATAGAGAAGATCAAAGGAAAGGGAAAAAAATGACTAAATATAACATCTTGAACTTGTGAAAGGAAACTCCCTGTGGTATACTTACTAGCAACATCATACACAATCACTGCCACAGAAGAATCCCTAATGTAGCTTGGAATAAGACTCCTAAATCTCTCCTGACCAGCAGTATCCCTGTTACCACTAAAAAGTTTGTTCAAAGCATGTAAAAAATGGATATGAAGTGATGCAATGTACAAAGTGAAACAAAAATGTGAACGTGATTCGTGAACCAAAATCAGTAAACTGGATAAAGTCCTGAACCAAAACAAGGTAAAGAAAGCAGTGGCTTGAGTAAATGCAAAGCGGACATATTTTTCCCTACCACAACTAAACTACTGGACCACCTCGTGCTTAAATCTGACAGTTTGTTGTCTGACAAGTTAACGAAACCAATTTCATCACTTCAACTTGTGAACATACCCTTCAAACAATACTTCTATAATCCAGAGCCAAAAAGGCGAGAAAAGAACATGAAATTAAGAAATGCATATGGTCATGCTATCTTGGACAAATGTAGAAAGAAGAATGTATTACCAAAGCTGCAAGCGAACTGTTCGATCTTCAAGGTACATTGTTTTCGACAAAAAATCAATGCCAATAGTAGCCTGCATATGAAATTAAAAAATTCAGACAGAGTTTGACGGAATCATCATCATATCATCAGACATTTATCAAAAACATTTCAACATTTTAATTTTCAAACTTCTAAATTCTGTTATTCACATCAATTAGAACTTATTGTTCAAAATCATTTAACCCTTTGTTTTTTTCTTACAATTTCAGAAGCTGTTCTTTGAGGCTTAACCTTACTCCAATTCTCCTATGTGCACTAAATGCAATTGAAGTTCTCAGGTTAAATAATTAAGCAAATCAGAAAATCCAGAAATCAAAAGAAAATTAAATTGATGAACAATTGTAAACCTAAATCATCAAAGACAAATTCTTAAGGTGCAAAATAAACACAGATTAATAGTTAAAGAAAATAAAATTAAAAAGAACAAATTGCATCAGAGTTAGAACGTGGGTCTGATTTTATATAACAAAAATTCTCCCCGTTTACAACAAAATTAATTCAGCTATACTTTCACCACAGATTCGAAATTAAATTATTTACACAACAGTAAAACGGATTTCTAATTCACGACACCTTCTTCCCCGTTAAACATCTTTAAAAATTAAGAAAGAAATCTACAATCAAAATTACATTATTTTTTCCTATGCATGCAAATTCAGATCATAAAACAAAAATCCAAGAGAGATTGAAGCAAACCTGATAAGTGGTGTCGAATTTATCATACATAAAACGAGTAATGATGCTTGTTTTTCCAACCGATTGATCGCCGAGAAACACCAATTTGTACTTGGCTAAAGGTGACACCACCGCCATCCTGTATATAAAATTGGAATTATATTGTTTAATTTGATACAATCATATATGTGAGTATGAATTTGTTCAATTGTTTTTCGATTTTCGAGAAATGGGATGAACAGATCAGATTGGATCTGGATGTGAAACAGGAAGAGAGAAAATTAAGGAAGAAGAATGGGAATTTATGAATTTATGGAAATTGTGAATGTGAGATGGAGAGACAGTCTTGCCATGCACTAATAATCAATTCATTTGGAGTATGAAACCGTCAAGTCAAATTCTCCCTTTTTCTACTTCAAGAACATTGCATGGGAGTCCCTCTATTTTTAGAAGGATGATTTTAAATCCTCTTTTTGTCAAAATTATGTGAAAAGGTCGACGAACATGAGTTGCAAGGCAAAAACAGATCGTCATTAAGATAATTCTCTTATTCTATTAGATGATCGGGGTCAGAGAGCCTTTTGGGTCCTTGGTTACATAATTTTATCCTTTAATTGCCTGAAAACGAAGTAAGTATTTATTCTGACCGTATTTTTCTAGGGCTTACTAAGAGTTTGTTTGGGAGATATTATTTGAAATGAAAATAATTATTTTTTTTTGGGGGGGAGGGAGGGGGGGAAATATGTGATTAAAAGCAGGAAAGATTATGGGTCCATGTATAAAATCAATTTTTTGGACGAATGTATGATTAAAAATGAGTTTGAAGAAAAATAATTTTCGAAAAAGTTGTGCCAAACGAAACCAAGTTGACTCCCAAATTTTGGACTCGTCAAGGCTAGCCTTCAACTTATCATGCTCAAAGTATGATTAGTGTGTTAATCTCAATTGTAACGTTTTGACTTGAATTGGGGCTTCATGAGTCGTGACGTTATTATTTTCATTTCTATCAATATGGAATTCTTTCATAGCAAAAGGTATCGGGTTCATGAATGGAGAAGCCAAAACTTTTGGGAACAATACATAATTTCTACATTTCAAAATTAAATGTAATAAATAACAAATTTATTAAAATATTTCAAAAATCAGGTGATAAATAAATTTATTAAATATTAAAATATAATATAATATACATTAATTATTTCTATCTATGCCACTTCACATATCTCATCTTATCACCCTACTACACCACCTTCCCTCCACCTCTCCACCGGAGAAGGCCATTGGCTCCGGCGATTGTTCCGACAGCAGATCCGGCGATTACTCTGATGACGGTTCCGACGACTTTTCCAACGATCACTCTGAAGACTTGGAAATTTTTAGAAATTTAAAAATTGGAAATCACACCCCTACCCCATGGATCCACCTACCACCACCCTCATTTCCTGACACGTGTTATTCGTGATGAGTTATGATTAAATTTGTCTTCGATGTGATTTTCTATGACCAAATTTATATTGAGTGTGACTGTCTATGACCAAATCAATCTCAAGTTACAATCGATCACTACCACAGCTAGCACCTCAAAAACCATGACAAAAAATATTGTAAAATCACCACAAAAACCACTATAAATCACCCCAAAATCACCAAAGAAACCTCCACCACCACAACACCTCACACGACCACCTCCAACGGACACAGTACCACGAGATTCAGTCAACCATCGCACCTATAGCACCACAGAGCACATCACCAGGAGATGAATTAACCACGACCAACTTTATCTTCGGTGTGACTTACTGTGGCCAAATTTGTATTGAGTGTGACCGTCTGTGACCAAGTCAATATCAAGTCACAATCGATCACAATCAATACAAAATTGGTCATAAACAACCACGGCTCCCAACAGTAGTGGCGCCTTGTTGTGCAACTGGAAGAGAGAGAGATAAAGATAGGGTAAAGTGAGCAGTGGTAATGAAGAAGAGAGAGAAATCGAGAAATGATTTTTGCAATTAACCACCATAACTAGTTAACCACAGCTAACAACAGTCAACATCCCACGACAGTAACAAAATCATGGTGTTTCTTGTAGATCTACTTCGCGTCTGTGCCAACAGATCTCATGCGCAACTTGGCCACCATCACCACCACGAGGTGGTGTTCGTCGAAGTAGAACAAGGAACGACATGAAGCGACCTATGATGATGGTGGTGGTGTCAGGCTATTTCGCGCGGCTCCACTCCGGCAACTTCGAGTCCGGCAGGCCCTTTCCGACAGAGAGAGAACTGAGAATAGAGATAGAGAAGTGAGCGAGGTAGAGAGTTAAGGGCGGTGATGGGGCTGGACGATAACGATGGGTTGCAGCGATGGGTTGGTTAAGAGAGAGAGAGAATGTAGTAGTGCAAATTGAGAGAGGATTGTGGGTAAGTGAGTGGATCTTCCACCAGATCGACGGGCAGCTACGATGGTGGCGATTCAGAGATTGAAAATGGATTAAAGAAGGGCAATGGTGTTAAAATAGGTGTGAAACTGAATTGGGTTTAATTGTGCGTGGAATCAAGTGTGTGTGTGTGAAGTGAGCGAGGTAGAGAGTTAAGGACGGTGATGGGGCTGGACGATAACGATGGGTTGCGGCGATGGGTTGGTTAAGAGAGAGAGAGAGAATGTAGTAGTGCAAATTGAGAGAGGATTGTGGGTAAGTGAGTGGATCTTCCACCAGATCGACGGCAGCTACGATGGTGGCGATTCAGAGATTGAAAATGGATTAAAGAAGGGCAATGGTGTTAAATATAGGTGTGAAACTGAATTGGGTTTAATTGTGCGTGGAATCAAGTGTGTGTGTGTGTGTGTGCATGGGTGGGTGGGGGGTATGGAAGAAGATATTTACGAGGGTGGTTGGTTGTAGTGGGGTATAATAATGTGTGTTTAAATTTAAAAATAATTATAACCTTATTATTGAATAAAAATCCTTAGCTGATTTTTGAAATTGGAAATTAAAATGTAGGGATTTAGGTAATTTTTCCAAAACTTTTACCATATACGAAGCACCAGTACGAATATATATATATATTACAAAGGTTGAAAGAATTGGAACTTCTCCTCTTCAAATTTATTCTAGTTAAAGTCATATATTCTACGAAATAAATAACATTTAAACATCACGTATTTGGTATACAATTTTTGGGTTCTCGCCTTAATTGGTTAGGCTTCCTATACAAAGTTACTACAAATTTAATGTTGTTTAAACTCCTATTGTTTACACTATGTGGACTACATCGTGTTATATTTTCAATTTCTCGACAGTTTTTCATTAATCAAATGACCTGCATCACATGAACTTAAACTTATTTACTTATAAGTAAACTATTGAGCCAAACATGACTGGACAAACATTTTGAATTCAGCATGAACCAGATTTGGCGTTCGAGATTAATCCTTCAATCAATCAAATCCTTACAATTTGGTATACTGAGATATAAAGGAAAGAAGCTCCATTACTAATCAGCAATTCTACCAGCATACTGATGCTGGTACGAGTTAATTCAATCAAATAATAAGCATCAAAAAGTGTAAATTTACTGAATTTTCTAGCGTTGAACGTTCCCAAATCAAGATTCCTTCTTTTTTACCCGATATGGATACTTTTGATAAATTGATATACTAGTGATCACCATTGGAAGAGCCACAAGACAATATGGGGAAGGTGGTTTCCCATCGAAGATGAATTGTAACAGAGCAGTTACGAGAAGTGCAGAGACAATGACAAATCCCTGCATACACGTTGAGAGAAAAAAATTAGGAAACAATCAGGCTTGTGTTTGGTAAACAAAATTGGACAAGACGAAATACTACAATACACTAGATTTGAACTTTTAGGTGCATGTTTGGTAAACATACTTTATCTATATATTTCGTTGGACCGGCAACTTACTATCCACATATTTTATAGGACCCACAACTTATAAGTACTACCAAGCATATAATTAATATTGGCTACTATTATCATTCAATCCACCTTACTACATTGTGCCACAGGAGTATAGAAATTACATTGAAAATAGAGTTAAAACCTGGACACTAACAAAGGCACTTTGAATAGTACATTTTTCCATTTCTTCTCTCTTTATTTTCTTGACATACTGGTGAGATGTTTGAATCGTTTACATAATACTGGGATACTACCATGGTCTAAACCAATGAATAGTTTTATATTTGCTAAGCTGAGATGGTTCTCTAGCCATAAGATAAGATCCTCATCTCCTTCATGGTATAGAAAATTCTCGTGCTTCAGCTTAGGTTAATTGCACTTTACATGCACAGGCATCTCAGGTTCTTCAAAGTGGCCATAATGCAATCTAGCTATAGGGGCAGCTTGGATAATAAGAAATCAGAATGATGATACTTGAAATGTTCTCTTTGAACCTTAAAAGAGTCGTAAAACATGTAGAAGGCAGGTCAAACCCCAATGGGAAAAATCTTTCATATTATGTATCATGCACTCCTACAAAATGCTTACCTTACGAACACCACCAGCATAGGTTGTCACCAGACCAACAAGAATCCCACCAATGGCATTGAGTATAACAGGGATCTAAAAAAAATAAAAAATGAACACCATATATTAAGATAAAATCCAAAATGAATAGCGTAAAATCAATGGTGTGCAATATAAGAAACCTACAACCAAGTTAATTTTAATAGCTTATGAACCACTTTCTTGTTTATAAACAAAGAAAAATGGCAGCATAGCAGTGTAACTTATTTCAAAAGATCTGCTTCCCTGGGCAGCAAAATGCCATTTTCATCTTTAGCATAAAGAGGCACAAGAAAATAAGGCGAAGAGTAAAGTCAAAGAGTGCTTGATCCTATGTCTCCGACTCCTGCAAAGTTGCAGTTTTAAATTATTTTGATTTAGAAAACCTCTACATTATCAAGTAAGTGTTTTTTATCAACAAAAAATAAATACCCATGTAAGGGGAGTCCATCCGTAAAAAAATCCATGTCGTCTGATAGCTATTCCATCTGGAGACTTGTAAGCACTAGCCAGTAAGCAAAGGCTCCCAATTATGGACATCTCCACAGTCATCAAGTAAGATGTGTGTTTCTTAACCTTCGTTAAAAAATAATTAATAACAAAGAAGGGGAAGGGTTAATCAGGCCATAAAGATTAAGAACCAGAAACAAAATATGACTTGTGAGAATGTTTAGCTTACTTGAGAAGCCCACTGACATAATGCAGAAGCCAGGCCAGAAAGTACAGAAGCTAACAACACGGGAACAATTCCATGGAATATGATATCATCTGGATTACTAGTACTAGACGCTTTGCTGGAACCTTCACCAATGCTTAGAAGGATGGCAGCAATTATTAATAATAAAAGTGCCCCGTCTTGTTGAATTGACTGCTTCTGCCTGTAAATGGCACCAAGAGAAGAAAGACAAGAAGGCTTCAGAAATTCTAGGTACAGAAATTCAACACAAAAAGTTCCAAAGTGTCAGATCATTAAATGAGTCAGTCTCACAAGAAAGCTAGGGAAATTTAGTCTGTATTTAAAAAAAAAAAATTCCATATCAAGGGAAAAAGGACATTCTAGAGGTTGAAAAATTTAGGTTGAATGGCTTCTAATTGCCACAGCAACCATAATTCCAAGACTTACGATGCTCCTTGACAGCCTCAATGAAAACTAAGCCATTTCGAAGAACAAACCAACACACTTGCCTCCTGGGTGAGGGGGCTTCCAAATGGATGCACATTACCATGGAGCAAATATTTAGTTCATAAACCAGTTGGAAAAAGTGCAACTTGTGTAAATGAGTAGGTACCTTAATATTATATAAGTAAAAAAAGCTGTGAAAATTAGTTTTGTCTGGTTCAGCATCGAAAATGTGAGTGAATCAAGATTTCTATATGCAATCTGCAACAAGCTGTTTTGTAGTGCATAGATGGCTGCTGGCAGCCCTGATGCAGTCAAAGAGCCAATCAAAGTCCACTCTTTGAACAGCTTTTTCAAAGTACCATCTTTTGCCATGAGGAGGAGGGCACAAATGACCTGTTATGCAAATGAATGTATATGTAAGCTACTATTCATGTTTATCACAAATACAAAACAGGTAAAGAAGGAAGTAAATAAAGAATTACCTTTGTCATCTCACACGCCAAAACCAATGAAGTCACGATTACTTCTCGACTGCAAGGAGAAGAAAATATAAAAAGCCTGTCTTAGCGCCTGTTTGATGGCCATTATTTAGAAAAAAATGATGTTTTCAATAGTGATTTTTTTGGAGAATGTGTGATTAAAAAGTAGGAAAAAATTTTGAGTTTAAGTGCAAAATATTTTATTGTGTAAATGTATGGTTGAAAATGAGTATGAGAATTAAAGAGTTTTATTTTAAAGGGAGACAAACAGGAGCTTAGTGGACAACTTTTAGGCAGTGTGAAGAAATATTATTTTCTTACTTGGACTAAATATTCTGTATTGTGAAGTTTACAAGCAAACAAGCAGGTAGGATCACTCTCAATAAAATGAGGATGCACGAAAAGATACATACTAAATTCAGGCATGCGGATGCTAATAAAAGCTATTTGTATTTGAGTAAAATAGAACATGTACTATTTGACGGTGATGTGAAATTTGAAGATTGTCTTATTCTGCAGTAATCAATTCAAAGAACACAATATAATACAACATTCTTTTCAGAGGAGAACTTGTTCACTGCCTCTAAGACCCCCAGTCAACTCGGGCATATTTCAAATACTCCAATATCATAGCCCAATCAATCATGCTATTAGGCAGGGACATGATAAGGAGTCGAATTAGGTGGGGGTTTGTCAATAATCATTCATGAAACTAACAGTTCAAATCACCTGGTTAAAACTAGTCCTGCTAATACGGTAAAAACCTCGTGTGAGGCCCTTACAACCAGAATTCTATTCTGCTGATTCATCAATTGTACGAGTCTAAATATTGGAGAAAAATGGGAAAGTCTTGCGCATGGTGATAACTGAAAATAAAAATAAAAATTAGAAATGAAGGTGAGAATTGCTTTTACACTGTCTGCCACATCATGCAGCTCACAAGCATGACAAGACATAACACGCTTGATTTAGAAGTATCGGTACACCTAACTACGAAACAACTCAAAACCCAACATGATCAACTAAGAGACTTTTCATATCCAACGCCTTGGACGAAATTCATAACGTGTGTCAAAGTTCCATAATCAAGTTTTGTTCCATCATTCTATAAAACATTACCTTGAATAGATACATAAAGCAACCATGAATATAGAACACCCAAAAAATTTCATTTCGGAACTTGGAAGCACTAATAATCTTGACTTAAGTGAATCGAACGATGCCACTCACAAAAGGCCTGAGGAATATCCAACTTCAGATCTCATCTTCTCAAAAGAAGGAGCTTATGTGGCTCCATTCATCCAATAGAAACTCATTTTTTATGATTTAAGGGATCCCTTGATGGAAACCATAAATTCAAATAATTCACAAAGTTCAACCCAGGAAGCAACCAAAAATAACCATGGCTTGATGAAGCAGAGCTCCAAACTGTAATTTTATCACTAATGACAATGCAATCAATTCATCTAGCTCGTGCATAACTCTTTAACTTTCACTTAATTCCTCGTTCTCCAATATTTATGGTCCTAAAATGTATCCAAAATCATTGTTTAAAATCTTTACTTGACAAACTCGACATATCTGTCAAGTTAGTTGAGCAAACAAGACTATGTTATAAAACGATCATCCAGTCCAAAATTGGCAGTAATCACTCAATAAACACGGATTTTGAAGACCGAAGGATTAAAATTGAAGAACTAACTATATTCCTTTTTACAAAATTTACGACAAATCATAAAAGGAGGAAGAACAATTGCATACAACTAACTTCAATAAAATGCAAATGATTAAAAAAAATTGATTAAACAATAACCTTGTGAAACGTCTGGAGATCAGAGGTTGAACTCCGTACTGCAGTGTGAGTAGTAAAGAATAGAGCCACACCTTTCTGCCCGTGCTTGAATTTGTCTTATTCGGGCCGGGCTTAGAAACTTTGGAATTGACGGCCGCCATTGAGCGGCCGGAGAGAGTGAAGAAGAAGAAGGCCGCGTTTGGTTTCGCAGTCAAATTTTATTGGTTATTGGCGTGTTGTTTAACTAACTTTTTACCCAAACCAAACGATGCTCAAATTTTGTGCTTTTTTCGGGCATCCAAGGCAGACGACGTCGTGGTGCAGAATTTCGATTTTAGAATTGAAAAACGCGGAAAGCGTGGCGTGTGATTTAGGGAATGGATCATTCCAATCCAAACTTTTCTTTTGTTGCCTCTAATAGGCAGTTACTAAAAAATATGGAATTAATTTCTTAGAATTTCATTTTGTATAAACAGTATATTTTATTCAATCTATAATACATTAAGGTTAATTATATTGCGGCTAAACCTAATTTCTTCTTCTTTTCTATAATTGCAAGTCTTGTGTCGTGATACCATACGTAAGAATTCATCAATTTGTTTAATCATTTTTTATAAAAAAAAATTTCAATTCGTTAGATCTTATAATTGCAAAATGCAATTCTTTATGATTTTTTTTCAAGTCATTATCTATGAAGTGAGTAGTAGTATACATATCATCTTGACTAAAAGTTATGAATGATCCTGACCAAATGAAAAGTGAGGAGAAAAAAAAACTCGATGATATAATAATTTATAAGATTAGTAAGAGAATTAGAATAGTCAAGTTGTACAACATATAATTGATTATCTTATTGAAATATTCACTCATCAAAATGAATAAATACACAAATATAAAACTAGGTATAGAATAATTCGTACTGAAAAAGATGAGCAGATATTTAAATTTCATCCTTTAAAGTTTAAACTCTCCAGAAAATTACAAAATAAAGACTACAAATATGCATCTTTCAGTGTGTGTTATAATTTAGTCCATCTTCTTAATTTAATAAATTTCAAAACATTTTAGTGATCTTTTTGAAATAAGAAATCAAGTTCACTAACAAATAGATACAAACCCATTTATTTGAAATCAAGTTTTCCACTTCTTCTTCTTCTTAGAAAAAATAATGCGGGTGAAAAGAAAACCTTACCAATTTCTTCTACGTCATTTCTTGATGAGAAGAAATGGATGCATGCAATATGTAAAGTACACGGTGGAAAAGAAAATGTATAGAAGAAAAGAAAAAGATGAAATTTAATTGTGGTGTATTTATTAAAACCAATAATTCTTCTTTTTTATAATTTTTATTAAATTAGGTATATAATTATAATTTTGTTGTGGTATAATTATTAAAATTATGTTTTAATCTTGGTGTGAATATAATGTGGTGCACTTAATAAATTTTGCAGTGGTAATATAATTATCCATATATTAAGTATCACATTGAGCGATAATCAATGTTTGAACGATTTTAAATAAATTACAATTCAATTATTGCAATAATACCTTAATATATAATAAATATTACAAAATTCTTGTTACGTATAAATTTCATATTATTAAATACTAATTAATTAACATTCACATTAATCTAGATTCAATAAAGATGGACTTGATGAATCTTAGTTTACATGAATCTAGAGTTATTATGCATAAATTTATTTATATTTATGTATCTAGAAATTTTAATGGGAGTTTGAATTCATGTATTAACAATTAATTCTTATAGATCAAATGTAGTATAAAAATATTGTTCATTTGTAATATTTCATCATCACAAAAAATTTGAATTATAGAAATTAAATTTAGAAAGTACAAATTTCTTCCATTAAATTTATATCATAAATTTTATTTTCTTTAATTCGTTTGAGACTCATCGAATCTTTTTAATAAATTGGTATCAAATACTAATTTTACATTACTTATAAAATATTTCAAAATAACATACAGTGCATGTTCAACTTTGACTAGTGTATAAATACTGGCCGTACTCATCAAAAATATGTTACGACTGAAATATATCCACATAGTTCATGAAAAGGTTTTTTTCTCATGTGTTTATAAGCACTTTAAACAATTTTCTTTACAAATTGATTTTAAGGGTGAGATTTACTCAAAGTAATTGTTACGATTGATATTAGAGCAGACATTCCTTCTTAGACAATCCCTATTATGGACATAGTGACTTGGAGACGACGGAGAGAACTTGACTGTCATGACATGGGTTCGAAAGAGGGATGAAATGTAACGATATAATCGATCAACATTGATCATTGTTAAAAGTTAAAACATTTTTTTACTTTTACTTTTTATTTTTTTTTAACAATTGGTAAAACAATATAATTAACTATACTAATGAGTCGACAATCGATGATCAGTGTTCTAAAAAACTCGTTTAGATTTTTGATTCTCATTATTTTAAAACTCATTTTCTTTTTAAATTTATTTTTAATCGCATAATTTTACGATAAAATATTTTACACCTAAATTAAATTTTTTTTTTTACTTTTTAATCGCTGGTTTTAAAAAAATTCATTATTGGAAAGTGCATTTTCAACAAAAACACATGTTTAGTGAATGGTCACCACTTTAAGAAAATTAAAACAGCAATCCAACACTGGGCCCCACTAAATATTGAATCTTAAACGGACTTAAACCCTAAGTAAATCATAAATCAGAATCTTCTAATTCAACGGCTCTGATTCTCTTAAAAAGTGACTTTTAAAATCAAAAATCCCAAGTCTTTGCATTTCAGCAGCCACCCCTCTTGCATTTTTCAGTTCTTTTTCCCGACAAAAACACGCACATATAGATACAAAAACACACAATATATAGGGATTTTTAGATAACAACGCAGCCATGTGTGGAATTCTTGCAGTACTCGGTATTACGGATAATTCTCAGGCCAAACGGTCCAGAATTATTGAACTCTCCAGAAGGTGTATATATATATTTTCGTTTCTTTGAAGTTTTGGCTTCAATGTGAAGTGTTACATTATCATGTGGATTTATATTGTCGTATTGGTTGTATTGTTATCATCTCTGTTTATGTTATTTTGGATTTGATAAAATTTGATTTTGCCGTTGAAATGTGAAAGCGCTTACTGATAAATTTTTAATTATCATTTTCCATGTTTATTTTCCCTAATTAGCTTATAACTTTGTTAAATTTGTTTTAAAAATGATTTTAATTTTGTAAGACCTATATAACTGTTATAGTTTCTACTTAAATGTTGCATGATTTTTTGTTGATAGAATTAATTCTTACGTCTTACCGTGTTAGTATTTTTTTTAACTTGGATATGTAAGAGTATGATGTATGGAACATAATTATGCAACCTATCGATAAACTTGATGCAATGCCACATGATTTTCATTTGCAGTGAATGACGGAATTCTGCTTTCGGGAGAATTTTCATCAAATCTAGTAGGATTTGTCAAAGTAACTGCGTGAGAAAAAAAATAAAAAAAAATAAAATTTGTTTTATGTATGCTATCTCTTAAAAACCGGTTTTATTAACTGAAAAATACAGGCTTCTAATAATTCTATATTCCTAGGATCAATTAAAATTTCTCTGCCGTTACCTGGATATTGAAAGTAATATGTGCTTCTAAGTTCAATTTTCTTCTGTATTGTTGCTTTTTGCTCTTATAGTGTACTAGCAAACTGATATAATTATCCGAAAGAGCAATTGCCTAGTCTTAAATTTCTGTCAGAGAAAATATCACTTACTCTTTGTCATTTGATTTTGGAAATGTAGGTTGCGTCACAGAGGCCCTGACTGGAGTGGCTTGCATTGCCATGAGGATTGTTATCTTGCTCATCAACGATTAGCTATTGTAGATCCTGCTTCAGGTGATCAACCACTATATAATGAAGACAAAACAGTTGCTGTCACGGTAGGTGAAGTTTTATTTATTAATGTTTCTGCTGCTCAGTTGCAAGAGGATGTACGTAAATCTATTCTAGCTTGAGCTTATTCTTGAGTGGAAAGATACTTAATTGATAGCTAAATTTCGCCTTTTTGAATTTCGATATGAAATCTAGAAAATCATGCACAATGGTTTTTGGTTTCCTTCTTGTGTGTTTGGAACTTTGGATAGATGTGCAGGCCTAGAAAGGTTTAGGGGATGTAAGCCCCATTCTTGCTTCATGTGTAAATGTGGAGGACCAGAAACGGATCATCTTTTTCATGTTTAATGTGTCATTTTCAGACAAAATTTTGCCGAAGGTGTCCCATTGCATAATTATGCTTTGTGTATAGGCTGGTACAGCAAACATTCCCTTCCCCAGTGTAGTGATGAGAGCAACGTTCTATGATCTTGTTCTAAATTCAGCAAACTATCCCTGAAGTTTCTCATTATGATAAGAGTAACACTTGTCATGGCATAAGATATGCCACATGGTGCTGATTCTGATATTTTCCAACTACGCTTTATGTCATGTTAGTTATCATTCCTGGACTATCATTCTGGTTAGATTCTACGAGGCACATGATATTCTCGACTAGAGTCAGTTAATGATCCTGGAAAAAACCATTCTTACTAAAGAACAATAATGAAAATCCAGTTGAATGTTGAACTGTGCATTATGTTTGTTTTGTCCACTTGATTTTTCAATAGCCGTTTTGAAATAATGTGAATGGATTGTTTATTTACAGAAGAACTAGTAATTTGATCTTGCTCCTTTTTTTTCCCCCCTTTTTCTTGTGCTTTTAGGTTAATGGGGAAATATATAACCATAAGGAACTGAGGGAAGAGCTGAAGTCTCATCAGTTCAGAACGGGAAGTGACTGTGAAGTTATTGCACATCTTGTAAGTGCTTTAACAGTGTATTCAGATGAAGGTTTACCATTCTTTAGTTGACTATAAGCCATATATATCAGTTAAAATTTTTGTTCTTTGCCAAATATGAAAAGTAATAGCACAAGAATTCACAAAATTTATTCTACATTGATCTATATTTTTGTGGGTTTCTCATTTTCTCTCTCTCAGTATGAAGAATATGGAGAAGATTTTGTTGACATGTTGGATGGGATGTTCTCTTTTGTGCTTCTTGACACCCGCGATAAAAGTTTTATTGCTGCTCGGGATGCTATTGGCATTACTCCACTTTACATTGGCTGGGGTCTTGATGGTATGTTACTTTCTTTCCCCCCCCATAAAGTCTACAGTTGCTCAATTAAGTATGCACCGGCCATGCTCTAATCATTATGTTATCTTGAATATTTTCTGTGCTTTATTACTTGGTGATCCCCAGCCAACCTTGTTTAGAAAAGGTTGCTTCCTTGTGCACTCGTTAGGCCATTTTCTGTCAACAGGTTGCCATTCGTAGGAATGACAACCTATCTCTTACATATGCCAATTGTTTGGCTCTCTCATTCTGTAGTTTCTGTTTAACTAAATGTTATTTTTCCTGTAGGATCGGTTTGGTTTGCTTCAGAAATGAAAGCCTTGAGTGATGATTGTGAAAGATTCATGTCATTCCTTCCTGGCCACATATATTCAAGCAAAACTGGTATGCTTTTGAAATTTTGGGAATTAACGCATTATTTACTTTGAACTCCTAATCTCGGTAGTAAAATCAGTTTATCTTCATTTTTCTTTTACCCCTACAGTATACTTTGTGAATTCTTCATGAATTTTATGGATCTATCTCGCTAATACGTTGAAGAATATGAATCTACATTTCTACAATAAAATCACACTTCTAAGTTTTAAGAAGCTATAAAAGTTTATATAGTTTTTCAAGGCTACAAATTCTTGAGTGCATTAAGAAGTTAAATCATACTATTGTTTTTAAATCATCCACGTTGTCTGTTGAAGTTTCTTCTGTTATCAGTTAGTCAAAATTTATCATTACATTTTGCCCATATGATTTTAATCTTTCATGATAGGTGTGCTACCAATTAGCTAGGTCTTTTGTATTTAGCGAGAATTTGTAAAAAGAATGGAAGTGAATCTGTTATGTTAATTCTGTTAAAAAATGGGAACTTGCTTCTTAGGTGGTTTAACAAGATGTTAATTAAACATGTGCTTTATTCTGTTAAAATTGGGAACTTGATCTTTAGGTGGGTTAATAAGATGTTAATTTAACATGTACCAATACAGTATAATTTTTTCTCTTCCCTGCAGTTACCTATACTGTCATTTGAAATGCAAGCAATAATCATCATTATATTTGATATTCCATATTATGTTGACAGGAGAGATCAGGAGATGGTACAATCCTCCATGGTACTCAGAACACATACCTTCAGCTCCTTATGATTCCTTAGTACTGCGCAAGGCCTTTGAGAAGGTTAGTTGAACCATATTTCTTTACTGGGAGGAAAGACTTTTAGTTGTTCACTCTTGGAGCCTAAAGTTTTGCTTCTGTTGATAAATCATTCTTCTACCTTTTGCTTCTCGCTACTAGATATTATTTTCACAGGTTAGAGATTTAGTGTGATCTCTCCCACCGTTTTTCTTCTAATCTTGCTCTTGTTTGGTCCTCATTATATCCAAAATACATTTTTCTCTTTTTTATTTTCTATCGCACATTCTTCAATAAAATAATATTATATGCACACTCAAAACTTTTTCTTATTTTTTAACAACACATTCTCCATCAAAATACTATTCCAAAATGCATTTTGGGCAAAAAATGGGGCTCAAACACGCTCCTAATCTACTCTTCTCATATCATCTTATCTCACTCGTCTCTCTTCTTTTTCTTTCCTCTGGCTTACTTCCTCATATTTATGCATCGTTGCCTCTGCTTCTTTGTCCTTCAATTATTTCCCCTCATTTTTTGAATATTGTTTATGATCCCACTTCTCTTCTTCTCTTTTTCAATTCTTTCAAGCACTCAGCAAGGAAGCATATGAAATAGATTTTCTTGAAATCTGTGCTTATCCAGTCTTAGCATATTTTTTGTTTATTACTGTCTTAAATGTCGTTCTTATTTTATTTTTGCATATGTTAATTTATTTGTAGGCTGTCATTAAGAGACTTATGACAGATGTACCATTTGGTGTACTTTTATCTGGCGGATTGGATTCATCGCTTGTTGCTTCAGTGGCTTCCCGCTATATGAAGGACTCAGAAGCTGCCTGCCAGTGGGGATCCCAGTTGCATACTTTTTGTATTGGCTTAAAGGTAATAATAGTTTCCTCACCTTAGCCCAGCATTTTCAGAATTTTCTTTTGCATTTGTATCACTGCCTGAAGCATATATTTGTTACCTTTTTATGTTATCTTCATCCTGAAATGACCTTCATGTTTGATTTTTCCAAGTCAAATTGACTTTAGGAAGCAATATCTTGTCTTATATGTAGTATCATTGTTTTAAGGGGACTCTGGGTAGATAAGCCATTATGCAATACTCTTTTTTTCCCTAACAAACCCTTGCTTTCAAATTTTATGCAGTCTAAATGAAAGAGTTACTTTAAATTTTAATCCATCTGAAATTAATCAGTTACACTACTATTCTTATCTACTATAGGATAATGGTGCGAGTTTTTGCAAATCATGTTGATATAGGTTGTATTTTATAGTTTTTTGTTTTGTAATGATTATGACATTTTCATTGTATCTATATTACTAGTTAATCGTCATTTACTGTAATACATGTTTGCTGAACTTAAAGGCGAACTTATTTCCTCAATAGTGGCGGTCTTTCTTTAATTAGATTGGACTTGTTCCAAAACTCTTTGATTCTTATATACTATTCATTTTCCTACTTTATACATTGTCCCTTTCACTTTGCTCATTTAGGTTTTATCTCTCAGGGTTCACCCGATTTGAAGGCTGCCAGAGAAGTAGCAGATTATCTTGGCACCCGGCACCATGAGTTTTATTTTACGGTGCAGGTAATTGTTTTCCTAGGAAAATGGATTAACTTGTTGTGCATCACTCAAGGATAAGATTGATCTTTTTGATATTATTATTTTGATTGCTAAATCAGGAAGGACTAGATGCACTAGAGGAGGTCATCTACCATATCGAAACATATGATGTGACTACTGTCCGAGCCAGTACGCCAATGTTTCTTATGTCTAGGAAAATAAAATCACTGGGAGTCAAAATGGTTCTCTCCGGTGAAGGCTCTGATGAAATTTTTGGTGGTTATTTGTATTTTCACAAGGCACCCAACAAGGAGGAGCTTCACCAGGAAACATGTAGCAAGGTACTGTTAATTGCAGCTTTATGTATACTTGTGTTGGAATAGGATTCTCTCTATGATTAGTGTTATATTTACTTAGTAACTTCTATTAAATAATTTTGTATTTCTTTATATTGGTACCAGATTAAAGCTCTTCATCTTTACGACTGCTTGAGGGCTAACAAATCAACTTCAGCATGGGGTGTTGAAGCTCGTGTTCCTTTCTTAGACAAGGAATTTATCAATGTTGCAATGAGCATTGATCCAGAATGGAAAATGGTACAGGACTATTGATCCTGTTCTTTTTTCACCTATCAGCACTATATTGAGCCATTTGCTGCTATATTTATTTGTAGATCTAAGAAATACTATCCTTGCTAATATTGAATAAGAAGATGTGCTGCTAATACTTGCAAGAGATAAATTTAAAGGTCATATTTGTCATTGCATCCAATACTTGCTGATAAATGTGTGCATCTTTACAATCTGTCTTTGCTTTGGCTTCACATTTTCTATTTCATAAGTTTCTGTTACTTCCGTTATTCTTTACATGTATTTGACTCTCCATGTCATGTGCCTGATGTATGACATCTTGGCTGCCATTCATTGGATGATTATTATGAGTTGTAATTATATGTATAGAAAAAGGAAATTGATACACAATGGTAGGCGTTTGATTCATGCCATACTGAGTACAAAATTCATGCAATTAAAATTTCTGAACTTCCGCGTTGGAATTGAACTTTTATCATTTATCAGCAGCCCGTAAAGTAGACGATTATTGTAAGCTCAATTCTGTCGATATATTCAGACTTTGTTTGACTAACAATGGCAGATAAGACCTGATCTTGGAAGAATTGAGAAGTGGATTCTACGGAATGCCTTTGATGATGAGCAGAATCCATATTTGCCAAAGGTTTGCTCCTTTGCTGTTAATTTGATGGCACTGAATTCCATTTTATTCCACTATTCTTTCTCCTCATTTTGCCTGTTACTCCCTTGAAAGAACAAAACATTTGCATCATGTGGTCAGCTAGTTGACCCTGCCTTTACTTTTTTGGTTTTAGCACATTTTATACAGACAAAAAGAACAGTTCAGTGATGGAGTTGGGTACAGTTGGATTGACGGCTTGAAGGATCATGCAAACCAACAGGTAAGAGCAACCTCTCAATTTGTGCAAATTACTGAATTACAATATTTCTTTTTGGAGCTTCTTAATCGTTGACACATATTTGAATAATTGCCCTTATAAATGCTACTGTCAGGTTACAGATGCAATGTTAGCCAATGCAAGTTTTGTCTACCCTGAGAATACTCCAACAACAAAAGAAGGGTACTACTACCGGACCATCTTTGAGCGCTTCTTCCCTAAGGTGAATTTTGCATACTGGTTTAGTTCTTCATTTCTTTCTTGTTCCCGCTTCCTCCTTTTCTAGCAAAAAACAGGTTTGGGGTCGTTTGTTTGTTTGCTTGGAATTGCATGGTTGCTATACAAGTTCATTAAAATATTCTCTTTTCTTGATTACAAAGACTACATCTTAAAAAATGAATATGGAGCTGAATTATGTCATGAGCTTCCAACCTCTCTCTCTCTCTCTCTCTCTCATGTGCACATGCACACTCGCTTCACTCATACCAAAGATCGTTGTACTCAATATCTTCTCTCCATTTTGAATAGAATGCTGCGAGGTCAACTGTTCCCGGGGGTCCAAGTGTGGCATGTAGTACCGCAAAGGCCGTGGAATGGGATGCAGCATGGTCAAACAATCTTGATCCCTCTGGACGAGCTGCCCTTGGTGTTCATGTTGCGGCATATGAGGAAACAAAGGAGGCTATGGATGATTCGTCGGGATATGCCCGCCCTCAGAAAGTACAATAGAGAAGAATGTAGTGACTGATTGATTGTTAGCTTTATTGTGTAGACGTGCAAAGCAGTATTTTAAATTATGTTCTATTGTCAAGGTGAAAAGACATTATATTCATTGAAGTCGTTTAGACTCAATCATGTCAATCTTTATTTAAATGATGCTCTCATTTCAAAAGTAATATCTATATTCATTCTCGAGTTATGCGTGTTATCATTGTATTGAGTCGTGTTAATCTTCTTTTTATTTAGCTGATGTCCGGAGGTATAGTTTACTATTTCAGTGGGTGTTTGATGATGATTAAATTTAGATTTTTAATAGATTGTGAAAGAAGTTTTTGAAATGTGTGGTTGAAAAGTTATGGAATATATGAAAGATATTAATATTGATTGTTTGATTTTGACTTAGATTAAAATCTGATTTTAATCCGAAATAGACATGCCTAAATATCAAAATTCATACTAAGATGTGGCCTACTGCTTCAGTTTAAATGCTAGTGAGCAAAAAATATCTATATTTTGACAGAACTTTTGATAGAAGTTGAAAAAATATGTGGTTGAAATTGAAACTTGATTGATCGAAAAGATTTACGAAAAGTTTTTAACAAACAAGCACTAAAAGTTATGAATGATTGTGCCATGTCGTCACAAACGTGGTGTAGGCCCCTTACAGTCTAGTGCCAACCTTTGTTATTTATTTACTTCACAACCAATAATATGCCCAAAATAATTCTTTGAAAAGTAATGCTATTTAACCTTATTGGGGTTATAATCTCAGTTTAGGTGACGTTAAATGACTATCATTTAATACCGCATTAATGCTATTTAGACTGAGATTGTAACTCCAGTGGGACTACATAGCATTACTCTTCTTTGAAATGGGAACCAAATGCGAAATAAATTGACTTGGAAGTTGTCGATTCAAATTCTTCAACATTAAAAAAAATGAATTATGCTATATGTACAATACTGATTGACAACATCTTATTTGACATCATCATAACCATCTATTTTAAAAAACTATTTTCTACATCACATACTTGGATTTTGACAACACATGATTGTCAGCTATTATTATCAAAAGATATTGTACACTTAAATTAATTCAAAAAGAATAAACATAAATTAAAGTGTTGGGATTGGGGCTGAAAGTCCAAGCAGGAGGACAAATGGTAGATAAATTTATGGAAAATAATATTTGTACACCTTCATGTATCACTCAAAATTTATATATTTTTCATAAAATTTTGGATTTGGATCGTACAAATAAGGATTAGAATGGACACTGACATGAAGGACTCCGTGGCCCAATGGATAAGGCGCTGGTCTACGGAACCAGAGATTCTGGGTTCGATCCCCAGCGGAGTCGGTATTTTTTTTCTATTTCTATTTTTTAAGGGTCACTGAAATACAAATAAATTGTAATAATTCGTCTATGTATTGTTCTCCTTGGTTATAAAACTGCAGATTTTATATTTGGTATGTATCTAGTTTCCCAAAATATATTTTTTGTGTGAAAGTAACTCTCACCTACAAGTCCATGTTTGATACAAACTAAAATTTAGCCCTTGTTTGAGCTTCATTTTGGGTAAAAAAAAATGCATTTTTGTATAATAATTTTTTGAAAAGTGTGTGGTTAAAAAGCAAGATTTTTTTTTTCGATTTACGTATAAAATTATTTTACTGTAGAATGTGATTGGAAATGAAATTTGAAAAAAATGAATTTTTGAATAAATGGGGTTCGAACAAAGACTTAAATTTTAATCCAAATTAAAGTTGACAATTAATTTTAACCACATATTTTATGTGATCCACAACTTTTCAACCACACATTGTATCAACTTTTTATCAAAATCTACTAAAAATTTAATTTTAATCCCCCACCAAATATGGATTAAATTCGTAATATATACAAACACAAAAGATAAATGTTCTTACCGACCTTTTAAAGGGCATCTATCTTTATTGTAAGTAAAAAAGAACTTTGAATGTCGGAAACTACGAAATAACTAGCAAACATAATTTTAATTACTTTTTCATCCTTATCGATATCTAGAAGTACCTCATCAAGTATAACATGTAAGTGTTATGCACTAAGTCCAATCAACTTGGGACATAAACACTTTAAATATATATAATCAATGCATATTATATGGCAATATTTATTATTTAATTGAATTTATATTCTAATAAATTAAATAATAGAATCCGTAGATTCAAGTCTTGATAATTTGTTAATCACAAGGAGTTGTGATTGTGAGAAAACACAAAAGATAAATGTTCTTATCGACCTTTTAAAGGGCATCTATCTTTATTGTAAGTAAAAAAGAACTTTGAATGTCGGAAACTACGAAATAACTAGCGAACATAATTTTAATTACTTTTTCATCCTTATCGATATCTAGAAGTACCTCATCGAGTATAACATGTAAGTGTTATGCACTAGGTCCAATCAACTTGGGACATAAACACTTTAAATATATATAATCAATGCATATTATATGGCAATATTTATTATTTAATTGAATTTATATTCTAATAAATTAAATAATAGAATCCGTAGATTCAAGTCTTGATAATTTGTTAATCACAAGGAGTTGTGATTGTGAG
>CAIGRB010161599.1:1722-26303 GCA_903798255.1 Fraxinus quadrangulata
AAAAAAAAAAAAAAAGAAAGAAAGAAAGATGAAAAACCAAAAACCACCTAACAAGTGGGAATTGAAATTCAACTAAAACCAAGAAAATGGATCGCAATATGACAAATGTAGAAAACCAATTCTTGGAAAAAAAAAAAAAAAAGTGTCATCAAACCTGACAAAAGTGGAAAATGAAATTTCAATTCCATTTTCCATGAAAAATAAGGACCTATCAAACAGGCCCTAAGAGTGGACAACAATCTCTCCATTCACAATTTCCTTTTCCAACAGCAGAATGGGTTGAGCGAAAGAGCTGACATACAGTTTTTCAAAATTGAATACAGCAAACGATTTAACATCATCGGCCAAACCAAAAATACACCCCTATTAGTCTCTTATCATTTTAAACCTCCTTTTTCTACATACTCATTTTCAATCACAAAATAAAATATTCTACACATGAATTCAAAACTTTTCCTACCTTTTAATCACATTCTCCAAACAATCACTATTTTATAACAATCTTTTTCAAAAAAAAAATTACCATCTGTTCGGCTAATAACTAAACTTCTTCAAAGTTCACAGTTCTCTCAATTGTATCGATGCAAAAGCCAACTGATCTTCCCAAAGCCATAGCCTCTGCTAGGCTCGACCGTGACTCATTATGACGACTTAATATCAAGATTGTGTCCGCAGTAGCCTGTCTGACCAAAGAGTCAGCTTTATTCTCTGTGAAGCCCAGCCACTTGAGCACCCCGTCCAACTGTCTCACAGTAGATGAACCAACAGTTAGCACTCCATCATGCTTGTATGGAGATTTTGCATCATAATAAGCATAAAATGACCTTCTCAACATCAGAGTGTAGCAACCCTGAGTATCCAAACAACAGGTGTTCTGCGACCAAGCCTCCAAGTATCACGCATAAAAACTTTTTCAAAGTCTGTCAAAGGAGAAGTGTGCCACCACCAAATATTAAGAATCTGCTAATATACCCTTCCAGATAATATCAAACAATATTCACAAAAAACACAACATTCTCAGGGGAAAAATTGTAGAATTATTTATTACCCTTACGATTCTTTATGGTAAGAAATTATGGTTTCAAACAACAGCTTGCTCGTGCTTTTATAGGATTGCAATAAAATTTCCCCTGCTCGGTGATCTTGGCATTGTTCAGATAAAAAGAAGGTATGCAATTTCTAATTAAATGTCATGGTTGACTTTTAAGTCTATGGTACTTTTTTGGCAAAGTGATTTCATATTCGGATGGTGAACTCCACATTGAAAAACATCGATATAATAATAATGCCCACATAATAGTTTTCCATGCAAATGTCTGTTTTACAATAATAACGCCCACATAATAGTTTTCTATGCAAATGTCTGTTTTACAAAATTTAAAGTAGATGGATGGTTAAGAATATAGCTCCAGATAATGTAAATCACATAAATATATTTCTGTACCTCAAATTTTCAATTTCCTACTCTAGAAAATGAAAATAGGATATTTAGCAAATGAATGCCAAGGCAAACCCAAGGACAGTTCTTAAGAGAGTTTAATATTATACCATGGGTATTGAATTTTTATCAAACCTATATATTCATGACCTAGAGCATTAACTTGTCACGACCTATATATTCATGACTTAGAGCATTAACTCACATTACGTGATGCAATGATTATTATTTTGATCTTTTCCCTGAAAATAGTTAACAGTTGCAGCAACATTCACTGTTAGCAGGACCCATTATATATATCTAGTAATTTAGTCAACCTAAGTCATTGTATTGTTGCCATGGAAGTAGATAATATCTATGCAATGGAAAGTGTAAAATTCATATGTTGTCAATTATTGCAGTTCCAATAGAAAAATGAACCAGTAACTGAAAAGAAATCTTACCTCATTACTCAGCTTTCCTTTGGTAGAGATTTTTTTTGACGTGGTTTCAATAGAAACCTGCACAAATTGATGCACAAGAAAGTAAACATGGTCATAAGATAAGGTAGGTAGAGCCCCAGTTTCTTGTAAAAGTCCCATGGTTCAGTTCGGTGTGGTTTAAACCCCACATTTGATTTTATTCTTTAGGTATTATGTCACGTTAGATATGAAACAAAGATAGGGATTGAAGTCGTAAATTGATAGTGTTTTTAGCTCAAATGCCGAAAAACCAATGAAGCATTTGCATTCAATGACCATACTCTAGATCTATATGGAATGACTTTTCAGAGTTTTGACATGCATGGAGGTAGCCGAACCTGACCACATGAACTCCTATGGTTGATCAACAAGATATGAGGTTACTCTACACACTGACAGTTAAATCCATTATAGTTTATTATATTGAGATTGGCAGAAATGGCAGAAATAACCGATGCAATAGAAATTCTCATAAACTTCTATAAAAAGCTCAATTGACCAAATGAATATGTGCATGTACTGAATACGAATAACTAAAATCACCCCACACCTGCCCAGCAGCATAGACTTATAGAAGAGAGAATTTTATGATAATTCCACACGCGTGACCCGATTTGGAAAAAGAAACCAAGTCTGCTTATGAGGAACCATGTTGCATATAAAATTAAAGATAGCCGCACTGTAATGGCTTAAAATTTTAAGATGAATTGATCCAGCAACAGCACAAAGTACTAAAATATATGTTAGTTTTCTTTTGCATGGTCTGTTCATATATTAGGGCAGAATAAAACAAATAAAAAACAATTATTTAGCTAAATTTTGAAGCCCTTCAGTAATGCCATAATATTAGTAGCAGCAGATAAAATAGCAAGTTACAAGAGTGCGATTACATCTCTTAGAAACTCGAAGCCCAGAAATTCCACATTTCCTTTAGCAAACTTGTCCTGCATTAGATCTTCCACACTAGGTACTTTATATCTTTTTGGTAAAACCCCAAGCAAGTAACCAACTAGGAAATGACCAGCTTCATGCTGCAAGAAATACAATTGCTGACCATGAAGAATGGGAGTGATGATGCAGAATGCAACGAACAGTGGGGTTATCAAACTCAATAAATAAAAAGCTTACTAGAGTTCAGAACTGCAAATATTGTGGAAACATATAAATTCAATACATTAACTGCAGGAAAATGGCAAAATGCTGTGTATAAATAACAATATATCTAACATTGCAAAGTTGCAGATCCAATGTGGTCTACTGACAGAATATAAAAGCTTAAATCATTGTAAGGGCAAAAGTGTTAATTGAAGAGCAAAGATATTCAAATGGAACGGCAGGCCACATAAAGCTGCTTTTTAAAAAATTATATTGGGTAAGCTTGTAACATTACTGGAAGAAATTGGATTTACTAAGACTGAGAGCTATAATTCAAGGCATGAATTAAGTAACCCAAATTGAACTTTAGAATGCAATCTCAAACTCGAATGACCTAGGCTAGTGCAGATCATATTCTTACTTTCCATGGACAAATTCCTGAACACTCACGTTAAGTCTTAGCATGCAATCTGGAATTAAATATACATTTATCCTCTGTTAATTAGGCTAGTGATGTCCGCAGTCAGATAAAGGAAATGAAGAAATGCATATACTCCGTTAATTAGACAGCTTTTCATTCCTTAAGTTCAGTGAACCAATGTGCAGAGGAATTTCATATGGACCTTCATGGTAACCACCAAGTATTGCTATAAAGTGAGTAATTGCATTACATGATCTGGGATCAATTTTCAGTGTTAGTAGAGGCGTGACATATATGCAGTGACACAATTTTGGACATGAATACATGCAACTGGTATTTGACCTCAGTAATTTGATAAAGATGTCATAATGCTAAATAATTATGATGACCATTCTTCAGAATTCCTTTTTATGTATTATATTGATACAATAAACTTGTGTGTATTTTCCAATTTTAATCTACTTTAGAAGCAAATACTTAACAACTTGCATCGGTGATAGGAAACTCTAGGTTCAATTAGATTTCACCTATAATTTTGTAGCATCTTCATTGATAAAGGTGCCTTCTAACTGCAGCAGGTACATAGAAGACTGGTTTTGCCAAATGATATAATGGGAGAAAGGGCATCTTACCTGCATACACATTGGATGATCTTCAAAAGGAGAATCATGAATTTCACCGTTCATCAAATTTCCGAATCCCAACAAAGATACCTGTTAAAGATAATTTGATTTAACAAAATAGAAAAGAAACAGAATAATCCAACTGATCTATCCAATGAATATCTTAAAACTTTTTGTTGTATGATATTGCTTGTTCAACAA
Organism: Fraxinus quadrangulata; assembly: GCA_903798255.1. Classification (NCBI taxonomy): domain Eukaryota; kingdom Viridiplantae; phylum Streptophyta; class Magnoliopsida; order Lamiales; family Oleaceae; genus Fraxinus; species Fraxinus quadrangulata. The sequence continues at coordinate 5,962 of CAIGRB010161599.1, forward strand.
AACTTTTGCAGAGCTTCTTTCTAAAATTTAAATTACTTGTGCCTTTCAGGTGCACAAAAATGAGAGAAAATTCTGGAATTCGAAAAAGAAAAAAAAGACACCTCTTCTTCCTCATCCTCCAACAAAGCAAACTCTAAGCTATATTTGATGGAACGAAGAACTGAATCAACTATCAATTCCAGGGAGGATATTTCCACCTCTCCACTCAACTTTAGTTCATCCAAGGATGATACTCTTCTAGGCACCTGCACAATATAAAAACTTCAAACAAATGATTGACATGCTCTTCTAGGCACCTGAGCATGTCATATACATAATCTATCTTGTTCTTAACTAATTTCTTATGCTTTGACGCCAAGTTCTTTCAATGCTATGGTTGATGACCAATTGCCTCACATGATAAGAAAATGCTAGATCTTTACATAAACCTTATTCACAAACTAAAATATACAATATGCTCTCTTAAGTCAAGAAAAAATGAAAAATTAACTCACCAACCTTGGCATCTATAAGAACAAATTTCTGAAATAAAAAGGTTAAATTTGAATTCTTCTTTAAGTTTAGACAAACATGCTCTTAAAATATAATTCTTTAAATAAAAAGCTGCCATTTGCAGTTGCTTCTACCATTTTGAGATATTAAGGTAAATCAGTTGGTCTTTCATTTTGTTAAATTGTTGCTGCATACTTACACATTTCCAATCATTATATGCAAACATGTTTTTGATTCAACAAATAAGAATCTATAAGTGGAAATCATTTGTTATTTTCAAATATATAAATGAATAGGACAGAAATTCGAAAGAAGTAGGAAGATACCTGTTGGGCGGCGCCAAAGCCACGAAGACCACCGGGTTTACCTTGCAACTGCTTGACCAGAGACAGGGCTGCCTTGTAATTCCCCTTTTCTAACTCCCTATCCACTCTCCCCAGCGCTCTACGCCGTCGTATTGTCTCCGGCTGCTTCAATTTCGCCCAAGCTTCACTCATCTGCCTATGAATCGACGGGATGAAAATTTCTCTAACTAGAATATGCATTCGCAATTAGGACGCAAATAGGGAAGGATTTAAAGAAAAGCAAACAAATATATCTTCTTTTAACTCCAAATTCACTTGGAAACTGTTATGGTTTTTCTTCAATCTTCATAGATTACAGGTGGTTCTGAATGGGGAGTAGTATTGTCATTGTCCTGGCTGGAGAGTAGGATTTTATGGTCATGCGTTTGTCCGCCAAAAGATTTTTTTGCCGTCGTTGGCTCGTTTGATAAAAGATAGTTTGGTCCGCTGTCCCGTTCATTATATTTTCTCATGTTTGAAAGGAAAATATCGGGGCAAGGGGACTGAGCCACGCCTCTCTCTCGTATTTTTTTTTTTTTTAATATACTCATTTTTAACCACATATTTACAGGATAAAATATTGTACATTTAATTTTAAAATTTTTCTGTACTTTTTAACCACGTATTCTTAAAAAATTCACTATTTAAAACAATATTTTTTTCAAAAAAAAAACCACCAAACATGGGCTTAAATCCTCAACATCATGATTTGTAGTCATTGTCTCCAATTCTAAAAGCTACAAAAATTTACATCCAAGATTTAATAGTTGGTCCATTCTCGGGCTCAGTAAATTCCATCTTGTTCTAATTGGATCCCAAGTATTTCGACTTTGCTTAGACAGACGAACTCCGACGAACAAATCAACAAATGGGTGAATCGAAAACTGAGACAGCATCCGCTGGAATGGCACGTTGTCTTTCGTCAACTATTTGATCGGGATACTATTACCTAGGTTCCTAAACTTGGAATGGACGGGCAGGCCGTAGGTGGCCCAAAAAAGTCATTATATAAATTGGATTAAAGGGGTCAGTCGTCTTAAAATTAGAATTCATTTCTTTTCGCAAATATTCACTTGTAGTATACCACCTCACAAGTCACCATAATTGCTTGACCAACAGTATTCCGACATTTAACTACCAGAGCATGTACCCTCAAAAAGAGGAACACGTCCTCTCCTCTCTAGTCATTTTATTTCAGGTTAAGATGTGAAAGTGTATTTATTTATAAGAATGGTGTGTTTCGAGTAGTAAAGTGGGAGAAAAGAAATGCCATAACTGAGGTTCTTGATGATTATTTTTTTATTTTTCAATTTTTTTAGAAGTATTTTTTTATATCATGTATAGTTAAAAATAAGGAAAAGTTACCGAAAACGTGAAAGACGGTTTATCTGTATGTGTGACTAAAAATGAGTGAAGTAAAGAAGGGGTTTTGAAAAATAAAAATCAAACAAGAATTAAGTTAGGGTTGGACAAAACTTCCGAACAGAACCGACCAAACCAGCCCTGAACTGAACTGAACCAAATTGAGCGATTCTTTTTAAGTTATATAATCAAACGAATATCTGAATTGAAAACCGACGGTTTTAGAACCGAATATTCCTAATTTTCTTTATCTTAAATAAGTCAAATTAATTTATTTATTTCTAAATAAATTTGTTAACTACTTAATTAAGTCAAACCCCAAAATATGATTTTCTTATTTCTAATTTATAGCTCAAGTCCAATTAATCAAATTGACTTGAATTTTATTCAAATCTCTTATTCTACCGTAGTGTTATTATTGTGAACTCGTTATCTTCATATTCTCATAATTTTAACTGTCAAATCTATGAAAAACTCAACAAAGATAAATGCAAAAGATATCACAGGATTTGACTACGTTGTTTTATAAGAGTTAAAATTGAACATGTCATAGTTGAATTAATGTCGCGTTGTTGTAAATATCTAAAAAATTAATTATTGTACGGAACCCGGAAACGGAATGTAACCGAATCGAATCTGAACTGTTCCATAATTAAATTTAGACCCCGCAATTTCACTTACTAAATACTCGAAAATTCGAACTCGGTACGATTCTCCTTAAAACCAAATCGAACCGAACCAAATCATATCCAACCCTAAACTAAGCTACATGTAAGTAACAATGGGCTCCTTTTCGATGGTGTAAGCGTGGCAAACACGAAGAGTTTAATCGTCGAGCTAGTGTGATTGAACATACAATAAAATCATGAGCTTGTGAGCATAATTGTATCTAGCATTAATAGATCAAATGCATCATAACTTCACTTGTAAGTCATCTCTGTGGCCCAGACTTTCTAAACATCTTTGGTTATCATATGTTTCAGTCCCTATGACTTCTATTTCTCTAACTTTATTTAATTGCTTTTCAGTCCCTTTAAATGTTGTTGCAATATTTAACACGTGACCTTTGTTTCGATATTTCATATGCCCAAAAGGAAGAAAAACATATTTTACGTCAAACCCTCGTAACCCCCGAGACCCTCTCTACACAGACTCTCTCCCAGAAACTTATCCACCATCACCAGCCATGCTCAGGTCTCTCTCTGCCAGTTACACCATTATCTTCCAATGAGGCGGCCAAATTTGGTGTAAGTTTTGCTTCCCTTTTTCTTGGTTTCTGTCTTGACTGCTGCTGTATGACAATGTAATTTACTTCTTTTTTATGTGTAGCTCTTTACCAATGACTCTAGGAAGAAACGAAATATATATCTTCGTGATAGTTCTGAAAATTTTAATCCGTATGCGTAGAATTCAGTTATTTATTTTCTTATTGGGTTTTCCATTTTTTCAAGAGTAATTTGCACGGTCTACTGGAGTAAAAAGATGGTGAAATAACATTATTGTAAATGATTTTATACAGCCCTCATCGTGCCAAAATCCATTCTTGGTCATATCCAATCGATCCATGAACACATTACTATACAAATAATATATGGGTCTATTGAGAATAATATAATTAAACAGATCAATTTCATAACTGAAAGTCAACAAGGTCCTAACGGGGCCATATTTGGTAATTCTCTAAAAGTATTTGTGAAAACTCTGTTTGCTTCCTAGGAAAATTCAGTAACAAAACCCATAAAAGAATGGAGTTTCCTTCCGTTTGTGTTTTAAGAGTTTCTTGAATATGGTTGTGCCGTTTAGGATATCTGTATTCGAACAAATTTTCTGGCCATTTCGGTTCTGCATCATGCTTTTATGTGAATTGTTTTTTATCCATCTTTTCCTTTTGTACAACAAAAGAAATTACATGCTCCTTTTGAATTCGTTGATAGCGATTTTTTCTGCTTATTTGATTCTGTTTGTTCAACAAAAAATGTGCAGTTTAACATGAGTATTATGTCCTGTTATGAAATCCTGACCCCTGCGAAAAATTTTGAAAGTTGAGGGAACTGTGGAGTATATTGTGCTTTACTTGGATGACTAGCATAAAAGAGTTAGTTCTGCTTCATGTTGTAGAAGATTGGTTCTGGTAGTTAGTACTGCTTCATCTTGTGAAAGATTGGGTCTGGTAGTTAGTACTGCTTAAATAATTCTTGAACAAAGTGATCAGAAATACATTATAAATGCTGTTCTGAGTTGTTTTTTGATTTAGGGGATATAAATGGATTACAAATTTATTCTCCATAAATCGATGATTGAGGTTCAAAATATGCATACCTCGAACTCAATTTCCCACCAAACAGATCTTGGTTTTGGCACTAATCATCCAACGCGTTATCAGCTGAAGTGGGTGGGAGTTTATGGTTCAGGAGCAAGTGCTTCTTCGTTAAGGTGTAGAGGGCAGCAAAAGGGTGTTTGTCTTGATAGAATCAGCGTGAGTAATCAGAATGAGTGGAACTTGGATCGAGACAAGATGAATGTTCAGAAGAAATTAAATGGACAAATCAATTTAAGCAAACACACTAATTCTGCAAGGTTGTCTTCAGACGGACCATTTGTTGAAAATGATGAGAAAACTAATAATGAAATCCTTCAAAGCTTTTGCATTCGTGGGAAGTTACTCAATGCAGCAAAGTTAGTAGATTTGATGACTCGTAGAAACCAAATTCCAGATTTCCCTTCCTGCATAAAGTTGATCAGGGGCCTTGTCAATATTGACCGGACTAGAAAAGCCGTTAATGTACTCCAACTCATGGTTTTGTCGGGCGGGATTCCAGATATCATCACGTATAACATGTTAATTAGTGGCCTATGTCGGATGAAAAATTTTAATCCAGCTATTGATGTCTTAGAGAATATGAGTTTGAGTGGTTGCCCTCCAGATGTTATTACCTACAACACGATACTACGAGCCATGTTTGATAATGGTAGGTTTGATCAGGCTATTCAGTTTTGGAAGGATCAACTGAGAAAGGGATGTCCTCCTTATGTAATCACTTACACGGTTCTCATTGAGTTGGTCTGCAAACATGTTGGAATTGTACGTGCATTAGAAATCATGGAAGATCTGACGGTGGAGGGATGTTATCCGGATCTCGTGACATACAATTCAATGGTCAATATTTCATCTAAACAGAGAAACTATGATGACACGGTGCTGGTTATCTTTAATCTTCTATCTCGTGGAATGGAGCCAAATGCTATCACATACAATACTCTTCTCCATTCTCTTTGTACCTATGGGTGTTGGGATGAAGTGGACGAGATCCTCATTTTCATGAATGAAACATCACACCCTCCTACTCGCGTAACTTATAATATTTTGATTAATGGTTTATGTAAACATGGTCATCTGGATCGTGCAATCGACTTCTTTAATCAGATGGTTTCCCGCAACTGCTTTCCTGATATAATTACTTATAACACCCTCCTACGTGCTCTTTGTAAGGAAGCAATGCTAGATGAGGCTATCCAAATTCTTCGTTGCTTATGTGATACAAACTGCTCTCCTAGTTTAATCACTTACAATATTGTCATTGATGGATTGGCAAAGGAGGGTTTTATGGGGAACGCTATGGAAGTATACAATAACATGGTGGAGCACGGGATTTGTCCTGATGAAATTACCTATCGATGTTTGATTTGGGGTTTCTGCCGAGCAGATCTAGTTGAAGAGGCTATAGAATTATTAAAGTTGATGGGTATTAACAAAGACAGGATAAGAGATAATTGTTATAAATTCATTATTAAGAGATTGTGCCAGAACAAAAAGGTGGATTCTGCAATCCAAGTCCTAGAAATGTTGATATCGAGTAGACACAAGTCCTATGTCACAGTTTATTTGGAAATAATTCATGAGATTGACACTGCTGGTATGCCTGAAGAAGCTGCAGAATTACGACAGAAATTGGTGGATCTCAAGATTTTCAAAGAGTAGCCCTTGCAGGATCCAAACATGTGCATGGCTTTGACAATCTTCTGCATGGTACATCTTCAGCCTGTGCAACCCAACTTGGGCTGAAATTAGATTTTTTGAAACAAAGGTTCTCTTATTCTTTCAGCTTATCCATGCTCATATGTTACTTGGGAATATTTGGTCTTTGAAGTGCATTAAATCCTGTGTCAATTAACCAATTTCCCGTCTTGTTTATTGTCCTTATTTCATATCATCTATAGCATACTAGTGCAATTTTGTCGATCATGGATCTTGATACCTTAAAATATTATTGTTTTGGTACACAACTGTAGACTATGATGCGAATGCTCGGGAAAAAAATACTTAAAAACTATGAAAAGTGAGATGGCATTAATACTTGCAATGAACTTATCAGTTCAGACTGATGTTTCTATTGTAGTTGTGTAGTCTATTTTTATTCACTCGACCTAATAATTTGTACTGACTGATGTGCATTTTGCTTCCTGCAAACAAATGCTAAGAGTTGCGTGTTCTATAGATGGAGTTTCATTAGAAATTTGTGTGTTACGAGAGGAAGTGTCTTTGCACGATGGAGTCATTGTCGTGAATGTATTTTGTGCTCCTTTCTTTTATTTTTTTGATGTCCTAGAAGAACATTGTGCTTCTCACATTTATGTCTCATTTTTTTCCTAGAAAATACATCTCTTTCATTGTAACAATTTGTGTGTGAAAAGTGAGATTAATTGAAAGGGGGTAAAACAGAGTTGAGGAATGTTCTATATATGCTAGTAAAGGAGCTTATTAAAATTAACTAAAATGAAGTCGGAAAATTCTATATTTTTCATCTCTGTAACGATCCTACCATTGATGCAAATTTCTTACTGATTTTATTTTTGGTTTCTTGATAGGGGGAAGAACTGTAATGCATGACTGCGCCGTTAAAAGTGAATGAAATATACAGTGATAAGTAGACTCCAAGGGGCAACAGGACTAGTGCTGACAATTAGTTTTTGGATTTTTGAGCAGCAGCGTTCAAGAGGTTGACCCGGTTTTTATTTCAAACATAGGCAGCTATTAGAGTATTAACCAATCTTTAGAGGCGCGACTTTGCAATTATTAAGAAAGTTTTGTATCGTTAATCTACAAACTGTTTCTTGTCTCTTTTATTTTAGGCATGTTGAACTTCGTGGACGCGTGCAACTTTGAACGCGTGCTTAAATTTATGTTGGCTTTGCTTGGAACTAATGCTATTTGCTTGAGGGGAATGGAAGTAAATTCAGTGTGGCTTTATTGCTTAGAATGTAATGTGCACTTAAACATGATTGGCCTGTTGCGTAACACTAGATTAAATAAGAAAAATAAGTACTATTCACTGCAAGACCCACCCGTCAAACAGGGACGAAAGTCAGCTCTTTACCACCTGAGACTTTAGCATGTTCTAAGGGTTGATCTTCTCAAGAGCGCACATTGACAGAAAGGTTTGGCACCTAGATGTTGGCTCTTTGCCGCCTGGGACTGTAGTATGCTTCAAGGGTTAAATTCGTCCATTAAAGCAGTACATGAGCTGAGTTCAAAATGTTATGAGATGATTTGATCCATATCCAGTGTGGACGATAAAACCTTGAGAAGATCTTTTCCTAATACAAGAGAACTTGAAAGGATGCACCTTTGTCTACCCACTATCATGCCACAGTAAATGCTAGGTAGCCAAGCGCAAAGTTGCGTGAGCTGTGGGTCGTGGAAGAGGGGTGACAATATCAGCTGCATGCACCATGTACAGCAGTTTAGATGACTCCAGGCACACGATTCAAGGTTACTACAAAACCATATAGGTTAGCAACCAGATCATTAGCTTACATAGAAGGGGGTGCAACATTCAAACTAAATGCTCGTATGGTCTAAATTATAATTATATTGTAATTTAAAAAACCAAGTCAAACTTTAATTTTACCTATACATCACATAAGACCCAATTACCTACAACTCATTATCTATCCCAATATAATTTTAGCATCTTATAAGCAAGTCCAAACAAGCACAAGTATAAGAAAGTAGTGTAACTAATACCAAAAGAAAGTATCAAAATGAGATCGGAAAAAAGACGCACTATTTATGTACAATCAGTTAAGGTACTGCTGTATAAATTAATGTAAGAGTAGAGCAGAAATGACTTGCAAAGATACCAAGAGCAACTAAGGAAACACAGTTAACTACAAAGCTGTCATAAAGCTATGTAAAAAGCTTCTGGCAGAAAAGTGCACCCAACCGTTGGAAGATCAGCTAAATTTATTTCCTCCAATAACTAGAACCAGATCAAGAGCAACATGGCCTCAAGTTAGAAAACGAAAAATGAAAAATAACTATCGCGGGAGGCCAAACTTTGGCCATGAACAATTGACTTCAGCATCCCTGTTTCAGATGTCCCCCTTAGCCTTGTAGGAGTAAGGCAGCAGGATCAAGTTCAAAAGACCCTTCTGGGACTCCTTTTCTTTCACTGCCACTCATTTTGAAAAAGGGAATTTGATGGGAGAACCTAAGCAGTTCGTTGGGTCGTATAAAAAAGGAATCAATTTCACTCCCACTTGTTCGCTGAAATAGGCTAAGAAATCCTTCAACTTTATCCAAGTAAGCAACTTTTATACCCGTACCATCAACAAAATCTGACATAACCTCCACAATTTCATATTTGAAATGTTTATGATTCTCCGGATTGGAACTCCATCGAATATCCCAGTCCTTGAAAAGAGCCCAAATGTCTCCTTTTCTAGGATATATGACAATAGAACCTCTGCTCCTACCCTTTTTAAAATGCACTTGATGAGAAAATGTACAAAGTTCTGAAGCTTTTTCATTCTCACCACGCTTAAATCTGCCACAGCCAACGGGCAACTCCACATTTGCCCAATTAGTCGCTTGTTTATCCTCAGGGTGAGCTTCTAACCAGTCGATGCTCAAGTTGAATCCAGGAGTAATTATCTTTTTTATCTGAGCATAGTATCTAGGCATGCAATCTAATGTATCATAACAAGCCCACATTTGACCAATGGAAAAACATTTTTCTTCTCTGATCATATCAAAATCATGGAATTCTGGATCAGGACACTCATAAACTTTCTTATCTTCATCACTAGAATCTGAATCTGGTTCAGAATCATCTAAGATATGAACAGAAGGTTCAGCCCCAGTGCCCGGCATACCAGCTGCTTGTTTGTCAACTTTGACTTCACTACTCTCTGCATTCTTGTCTGGGAAGCTTTCTTCAGAAGGAAAAGTTCCCATTTTTTTTACTTTTGATTTGGCATTATCTTCATCAGTAGTAAAACTAGTTGGATTACCACATTTTGAAACTTCACTGTCCACAGTCTCATTTTCCTCCTTTTTGCAGTCACCTGATAATTTGTTCCAACGCGATCTCTTGGGAGGGCTAGCAAAGTCACCGTCATCGCTTATATTACAAGAGACATGCTGCCTTGGTTGAGCCTGTCCCCTTAGACGACGGGAACCATTAAGTCCAGGATCCATCCTGGTCCCATGGTTGTCATAATTTTCCTCAATAACCACATCTTCCGGGTCAGAATCACTTGTGTCAGAACTCTCGCTAGATTCCACTACTACCTTCCTGCCTCTCTTCCTGCTTTTGTTATCCATATTTCCTGATTTTCTAGGCATTGCATCTCGATTGGGCTTTGCACTCCCTGGCTTTCCGACATTCAACGATTGGGCATTTTTGCTATCTTTTTCTTTTGCCTTCAAATCCCCACCAATCTCAGCCACAGTTTCTGCCTGAGGACCTGATTCTGACCCAACTTTTCTACTGGTGGCACCTCCGAGAGATCCTGCATGAGAATCTGAGGATCTTGTGGTATTTTGTGCGCCCATTTTGAAGTCACCCAGGTCTGGGACCTCTTTTTGTTTAGAAAGAGAAGGTTGACTCTGGCTGGATTTCGAAGACACATTTTGAACACCTGGTTGAGCCCATTTGGACCCCAAATTAATCCCTTGAGCGCCTAGGTCATAAGCAATGAAGGCTCTTGAGCAATTTTCATTATGACAGCGTAAAGCTTTGTTCACATATTCTCTTGGATACTGAAATCGTCCATTACAAAATGGGCAACCTGTCCAGAATCCTGCCTGTCTAGCTACAGAATTTGGTGTCTTTGTCTGATATTGATTCCGACCGCGAGCAGCGAAACCATTTGAATTATTGTTCTGATGATGCGATGAATTTGCTGGAGCTGTTCTAACTGAAGCTCTAATCTTAGTGTCATATACAGACTTCTTTGCAGAATCCGATAGTACCCTATTTGCTTCCCCAATCAACTTAAAAGCAGCTTCTGCACCATGAAATTTGTTCTTATCAGGATGGAGTAAAAGTGCAAGTCTTCTATACTGCTTCTTGATGGTGGCTTCATCAGCCAACCTTTCGACTTGAAGGATTCCATACCAGTCTTTTTCAGATCCTGATACCTTGTTTTGTGATGAGCAGTGAACATCACAGACGGTCAGTATCTGAGCTATATTCTCAAGTTCAGGGAAAAGATTTTGAGCTTTCAGAGCAATCTTTCGAGCCCCTTCAAAGTCATTATTTTCCATCTTCTTCTCAGCAATCAGCTTTGCTCGGAAGGCTTCATCCTTGTTGCACTCCATTGCCAATATAAAGTACAAATAAAATGCCAACCGATCAAGGTCCTCAAGCTCAAAAATTGAATTAACAGAAGTGAAATTTATATTTGTTCTCAAACCAAATAACTCTACTTTTCCTCCAGAGCCCAACAAGTATCCAAATAATTAGAGCCTGCAGCCATATTAAGACATTTTTTCTATGGGAGTTACTGTCGAGTTTAAATAATCACTCTCATTTTTCAAAAGAAAAAGTCAGCACAAAACAAGTTTAAGCAATAAAGAGAAAGCGAGAGCAACACTTAAGAAATTTCTGTGGAATAAATTAGTTATTACCACCTTGAAGCCTCTAAAGCTGTTGTATCGAGATCTTAGGCCAAATAGTATACTGTGCTTGGCTTTCAAAATGGAGGCTTTCAGGCTGTCTAAATAAATGATATGATACAGGACTTTAACATCTGAATCTTAAAAAAACAGGCCTGCAATATAGAACAAAATAGGCCACCAACATAAAACAGTTCATCTGACACCAGAAAGTCAAGCAATTCACTCATTTTTTTGTTCAGTCTTGACTTGTTACCAAATAAAATGAATACTGGATACATAATTTAACAATGTCTGCTTAGGATGTCAAAGTTCTACGACTCAAGCAGTCTAATTGAAAAATCATGATTGAACAGAAAGACCCACGTATGATGAAGATTTATTGTTTCCATTGGAAAAAGAAGTCTGTCCATATACGTTACTTAAAATCAGATGGATAATAAGAGAACGTATGTGGAGTGATAAAACGTACATAAAACTCAACAATTTTTTTCACGTAGCTTGTCGTGAATATGAAAAATACATCTCCAAACTTCTCATAGTAACCTACCGCTGAATTCTTTATATTCCTTCGTCTATAACAACTTGGAATCATAAAAATCTTCGAGCTTCTGGTTTACCCCGCATAAAACTTGAAAGCAGAAAATAAATAAAGGAAAAAAGATTCAAAATAATTTTTCAAAAAGCGAAATGCCACCTAGAATGAATACTTTCGAAATACTTAATCTAAACATGCTTGGAGAATAGTACATTTACCAAATTGGAGGGATATATCAACAAATATATAATTAAAAACAAAAAACTAACAAAACCCTAAGAAATGAAGAGGGAATCAATACCTTCAAAATCCTAGAATCAAACATGATCAGAAAAATAGCAAACGCAACAAATTAGAGAGATGTATCAACAAATACAAACATTAAAAACCGCAAGCAAACGAAACCCTGAAAATTAAACAAACCCTGGCCCATAACTCGACTTCCAAAAACCCATGTGACGGATCAAAAAATTAGAAACTAAACCAAACATGTAGTCAGAGTAATAAAACAGTCAGTACACAAATTTACGTACCTTGTAGGCTGTAGCTCTTAACACACAGAGAGAGGGAGGAGGGGGATGACTTGTTACAGAAGTTGTTTAGGGCGCATTTTTTGAAACAGGGTGAGGGATGAAATGAGCGGTGAAGAAGCGAAAATAGAGTGAATTTGGGGGAGGAAGAACCCTAAATTCCTTTTGAAATCTCATTCAATTTCCCCCAAAACTATCTGAAATATTTTCCCTCGCGGGAAGATGGGGTAGGGGCAAGTGGAGGCTGAAAGCAACCCGTGTTTTGAAGAATCTAGATTAGACTCGATGTCACGGATAGCAGCTTCACTTAAACCTCATGATTTTATCGAAATCGCAATTTGTCCAATTTTGACCACACGTTGTAAATATTAGTCTATTTTAAATTGTAATTTTCATTTCGTATAGTAATTTATTCCAATTTTAAAATAACTAGAAAATAGGAAAAGTTTTATATGATTCTTCGACATTTAAACGTCTACTCCCGACACTTAAGTTTTTGTTCTGAAATCTAGTATAAGAAGTATTAGTCTTTCAAACAATCTAGTGTTCGCCCCTACACTAACTATTGTAATTTATTATTTTCAGCAATTGTAATTTTTAGCTTTCAAACAATCAATGATCAAGTTTCTTTCGATTGTGTTTCAAATTTTCTACAATTTGTAATCAAATCTTCTTTCATTCTGAAACGATCGAGAAAAGGCGGAAGGTAGTCTAGCGGAGCAGACTACTGCCGCACGGTGTCCCTTTCTGTGCTAAGAAGAAAGGCACCCCGTGACAGTTGGTATCAGAGCTGCGGCTCAAGACCCTCGATAAGAAAGCTATGGATCCAATTGGATCAAAATATATTTTATGATGTGATGAATTAAAAAATATGTTGTTAAAAATAAGAAGAAAAAATTTAATTTACATGTAATATTATTTTATTAAAAATGAATTTTGAAATAGTGTATTTTTGTAAGAATATGTATCGAACGTGGGCTTGTATGAAAATTGCATGACGTTACACACAAAACGTCCATTTGATTGCAAGTATGAATTTTGTATGAAAAGAAAGTAAATTATACGCAATTCAATTACATATAACTCATTTGTATGGAAATTATTAATAAAATATGTTTGATTGATTTAACTCTCAACTTATAAAATGTTATACTGGTTCATTTTTTATTGATAAGTAGATGAGAGATATGGGGATATATAAAAAAGTGTGTGTGAATTACCTGAAAAATAAAAACTATATTTTCTTAAAGAAAATATGGTTATCTGACCAAAAGTAGAAAAATATTTTCGTGAAAAAATTATCAATCAAATAGCACAAAAGTAGAAAATTAGGTAAAAAAAAATACATTTTCCATGAAAAATATTGGCCATCAAACACACCCGAAGAGAAATGTCATATTTCTAAGTACCTAAATTATTTTAATAATTCGTCAAAATGCTCTTTATTCATGTTATTTCTAAAATTCGTAAGTACTGATGACTTGTCCATCTTTTATTTTTATCTATTTTAATTTAAAATTGTTTGTGAACAACTCCTAGTTGATCTTAGCCTTTGTTTGTGCCTCCGTTAAAATTATAATCATTTCTTCTCTCTTTTCCTATAAGTCATACATTCTCAAGTAAAATAATATTATATGTAAATTTTAAAAAAAAAATCTTGTTTTTTAACCACATATTTTTCAAAAAACATTTTCAAAAATTATAATATCAAGTAACGTGTATCAAACGGGGCTTATATTTGTTGAAATTAATACTAAGTTCATTTTCATTGATATGTCGAATGCTACTCGTAAGATTAATAATTAAAATATGCAACAAGCATAAATCATGATAAAACATCTCAGTTTCTAAAGAAATGCCATAATACAAGTTATTCATAGTATATGAGTAAACATTTGTTTGATAATTTTTTTAATTTTTTTGAAAAGTGATTCTTTTAAAAATATTTTTTTTATGAACGTGTGGTTAAAATATAGAAAAAATTATATGAAAATGGGAAAATCATTTTTTTCCTTTTGAGTGTTAAGGGGTAGAATTTCACATCGAATAAACGTGTAAACATAAACCAATTTATAAAGGATTGTGTTGCTCATATTAATAAGGTTGGCCTTTTAAAATTGAATCTCAAATCTTAACATGGTATCAGAGCTCATTAAACTCTAACGAGCAATTCGATCCGATTAAGATTCCAAAAGTGAACATACCAATTCCAAGACTTGTTTGTTCAAACGAGCCACCATCTTACGATGACGTGTTGATGGATAGAATCTCATATCGAATAAAGATGTAAATATAAACCAACTTATAAAGGATTGTGTTATTATTCTTAATAATGTTGATATTTTAAGATGAAATTTCAAATTTTAACATTGAGATTGTATTGTTGATAATGAACGTAAACGAGAAGTGGTTCTCGGATAATCAAAATCAAATAAGAATTTATACTCCTTATAGTGGGTGTTTAATGTGTTTATTTTCTTTTCGTTATGCTCGTTTACTTTAATTTAATGCGTACCAACAAATTGAACTATACATAATTGACGTTAATTTAATGCATGGCAATAGATTAGTTGAATTCATGTAGAGTTTGAATAATCTGCGAAATTGTGTTGCGGAATATGCTGAAAATAAGTGTTAATTCTATTGAAAAAGCATATGAAGATGCACAATTTAAATCTATTGCATATTTAATATCACATCAAGTAATAATCATTTTTTAAATAAATATAACCTTACTACAATTCAATTATTTTAAAAAAAATGTCCTATTTTTCGTTTTTAATATGTATTTAATTTACAAACTGTAATAAATATTATAAAATCCTTGTTCATGCATGTATTCTCTGTTATTAATTTTCAATTAATTAACATTTACATTCATTTAATTAATATTAATTAGAATTTTCACGTTCAAAAATGCATTTCATTATTCACGTTCATGTATGCTAATTAGCATCCAATTTCACTTAATAGAAAATTTCAATTATATTCATTTAGTATAAATGATCTAACATTTATTATCACGTATATATATTATTTAGTACTAATTCTAAATAAATTAACACATTTTAATTCATGTATCGTATTTGCCATTCATCTCCATTAACGCATTTATTTGTAATTCTACTATTCACATTCAAGTATGCATTTAACTATTTACGTGCATGTATAATAATTAACGTTTATTTTCAGTGATTTTCATTTCTTTCATAATTAGATCAAAAATGTAAATAGATTGTCAAATATTATTTTCACGATGCTTATAAATTATTTTAGAATAGCGTGCGACACATATTCAACTCTGACCAGTATTTAGAAATGTAAGGCGCAATCTCAAGTATACGTAGTATGTATGCTTGCAACAAAGGGGACTTGATACGTTCTCGTCACCCTCTCAATTCTAAAGATAGCAATAGGGAACGGAAAAGTGTAAAATGGATGATGAATAAGTGTAAGAAAGCATATTTTAATATAGTCATTATTTATACAGAAGCACTATTGAAATGACAAATAGACAAATGTTAAACCGAACTCTTTCAAGAAATAGATTTCTTCAAAGATGCTAGAATACCTCAACAAGAGAGAGGTCGCATTCTTAGTTCTAATGTCAATAATTGGGCCCCGGTTCTTGAGCCAGTGGTCTCAAGGTGATCAGCACTCGAGCTATGGGCTGTGCTTGCTCAATGGTCCTTATTGAGCTTTGTACATTTTTGGTAAATAACCATATCAATATGATTTATAACATTTTAATGGATACCATTGTAAAAGTTTATTTATATTCACCCCGTGCACTTAGAATTTCATATATGGGTCCCACTCAACAGCTTCGTAATTCGCGTTCCATTTTTTATTTTTATTTTTCGGCGAATGCATCCATTTCTTATTAGGGATGTTAGTTCAACGGGACGAGATGCGATTAAAACAATCTCTCTGTTTGCTCATTTAGCCCAGTTTGATTTCGTTTACTTTAATTTATTTTTTATACTCATGTTCAACCTACATTCATAAAATAAAATATTTTATATTTAATCCAAAATTCTTTCCTATTTTTTAACCGCACATTCTCCAAATAATACTATTCAAAATCAAAACCATGTTTTTAAAATTCAAAAGCCACCAAACAGGGGCTTATTTAGAATTTTAATATTTTTATTTTATAAAATATGCTTTGAATTATAAAACATAAAATAAAATATAAAAGAAAAGGTTTAGGCAGATTTTGGGATGGGGAACGTCTTCCAGTTACTAACAAGGTGATTCCCAACCCTTTTTCTGTGTGGAGCAATACAAGAAAGGTCAGGATGGGTAATGTCGTTGTCCCTATATTCACAGGACGCGCCACTATAGGTAGAGAGTGGACCTTGTTCAAACCGGGACGCCAGGTGGCGCTCCTATATAGGTTAGGTGGGGGCCGTGACGGCCCTATTTGAACAGGGTCAACAGTCTTCTTCAAGCAGAGTAATCCATATTCACGACACTGTCTTTATTTGCTATATCACATTTTAATTACAATAAAATGTCATTAATCTTTTGCTCATTGTGGTACTCGTATTCCAATTTGTTTTCCATCAATTTTTATCATCAACCTTCCAACAATAAACACAACTTGTTTCTAGTGACGATTTTTGTTCCAAAAAAATTATTAGGATAAAAAGTTCTAATTGTCCCATATGTTTTAATAAAACAAAAATATCAAATTACTTGTTTGATAATTTTTATGAGATCTACAACTTTTCAAATAAATATGTCAAACAATCCAAAAATTACAAAAGTTCAACAAAATATTTTACTCATTTTGAAGAACTCTAATAGAATATTTAGACATAAATCGTGATCAATAATAAGATATGCTATTTAATTGAGTTAGGATAAGAACGTGTCGAAAAAATTGAAGTCTCAGAAAATTTTCAAGTTGTTAAAGTAGGGTGATGAGATCAAGTTGTGATTTGTGAAGGCATGAGAGCAAGAAAGTTAATACATGTAGAGCAGGTTTGTCCAATGGTCTCATTTATTTCTTGCTCCCTACATTTTAATGGTCTTGCTAAACTTACACTAATTTGATTATAATAGAGGTCTTATCAAATTTGATGATACCAAAATACGTCCCTAAAATGACCTATAGTCGGGAAGATGACCAAGTTGTAGATTCAGACGAAGACGAATCATGAACAACTTTCTAAATGTGATTTCGTAGCTATTCCTATGCTTAAGTCAGTAATGTATAAAGAGAATGCAGAAAGCTATGAATTTAGAGCAATAAATCGGAGAATGTCTGTGTATTATGTAGCGATATATAGTGCTTTTATGCTGCAGCCGTCGAATGATTAGGACAGTTAGGGGCCATATCTTGTTAGCAATCTACATTTATACCAACATCCTAACCGATGAAGGACTAGGTCTACTCAGATAAGAATAAGGTTAAGCAGAGGTACAGATTCACTAGGGGTAGGACGGTCACCAAGTTCAGGATGTGTCAAAGTTTAAGAGGAGGCCTAAGTTACTTCTCGAGCAGCAATCCTTGGGAAACACAGTCCAGGCGAGAATGGCTTCTCGGGATACATAAATTGAGTAAAAAGTCTTCACAAGGAGAGACCGTATGGTCTTTCTCGTACGACCATAAAGGGGGTGTATCATGACATCTGAAGACAACGATAGTGTATAAGATTAAGAAGTGTGCTGAATGGTCCTATACAACATATATTTATTAGCAACTATAGATTTTAAACTATTATACAATCTACCTAATGACAGCATAAGCTTTACATGACAATATTCACTGTAAAAGTACAATCATTACAAATAATATCGAACATAAAACTTGTCGTAAAGTAAATGGTTGTGGATGACTGCATAATAGAGATATGTCTCTTATTTGTTGTCGAATGAAGTCGCTCATATGATTTAAGTACAATCAATAATGTATCGACCGATGAAGGAATAAGGCGCTTACAGGAAGCTGGTGGAGTTGGTGCAATTAAGATTGCTGAAGCCTTCAGTTCACGTCAGTTTTTCTATTCACCATGTCATGGTAATATAGCAGTACACACATAGGTTGGCCAACAATGCAGAAAAAGCACCAGAACATCGTGTTTCCCACCTGGAAGAATAATCAGCAGCAAAGTCAATTTTTGAAGTAAAACCGTGCAGAATAGAACGTCGAGAATGGGGAACGGAACATGTGGCTAAATTCAAACCACGATATCCAAGCAAGAATTACCATGTGGGCAAAATGAACATATAAAAACATAGGCATACAGTGAAGAAAAATGTACCATTGAATTTTTGAACTTGTTCTGCAAACAATTTGTTACAATAACCAGAGGAACCTGTTCAGAGACGATACCAGAGTTCATAGATTATTTAAAATCTCAAAAAGTAGATGTAGTTCAGAACCAAATTACAATTCAACATTTGTCACAAATCATACTAGGACAATAGGGTAAAACAAGAACTCTCAAAATGGTAGTGACCATTATTCACTCACATCAAAATTTGTGAAGATAGTCACATCACTGACATCAAGAGAGACTAAATTTTGCAAATGCTAGTATTAAATGTCATTACCTGAAACATAATTCCAATGAATGCCCACAACTTGAACATGTGGCAAGGAACAGCAATACACAGCTGCAGACAAGCATACTTAAATTGTATCATCTACAAAAACTAAGGTAGTAGATTTCGTTTATGAAATTCATTAGATCCACAACTAAGCATTTCCAATGAAATGGGAAGAGAAGGAAAAGAAGAAATCATCACATACCTCATGGAAAATAGCAGATACGAGGAAGGAAACCAAAACTGCACCTCCCTGCATCAAAATCAATTGACAGTAGAACCAGACACCGTTGTTGTAAATGAAAGCAATAGAGATTGTAAATAAGGTCAACCCCGCGTGTCAATATTGCATATAGAAATTCGGTAGATGCAGTAATGGCTCAAAGAATCAGTGTTGGCACCTTATTATGCATTCCCCCTACAACTGAATGGATGGATAGGATAGGCTTGGAGTTTTAGGTGAGATAAAATGTGGGAATTTGATGTAAATTTTTCCTTTTACTGTCAAAACTATTTGCCACGAATCCGTTGGTAGTAACATTATGTACTTTAAGGTTAGGCTCTTCCAGAAAGTGTATTAACTATTCTCTTGTAAAGGAAATTATTTTGAACGCCCTTTATAGAAAACCAAAAATCCAATTGTGAAAGGGAGTGTATATGTATATGCCCCCATCAACAGTCACCCATAGGCAAGCAGTATCAATTGTGAACAAAATGTCAATAACCTCAAACATTTGGCAAAAGTTTAATCTCAAAGAAGTATAGTGGCTAGCCTTCTCAAGACTCCTAATACAAAAATAAGATGGAACGTATTTCCAAAAGTATGATCTTGCATGGTCTATGTGAATGCTTGTTTACAAATGGAACGTATTTTACAGCTTATACCATGCCATCATATCAATTTGGTCAATAAGTTATTATATATCGCACTGCAGTAAATTTAAAAGAATAACAGAAGCAGCTGAAGATTTTGGCAACTGAACTGAACCACAAGGAACTTTGGATAAAAAAGAAAGGAAGATTGACTGACAAGGATGGTTCTATACTAGTTCATTACCCCCCCCCCCCCCCCCCCCCCCCCACAACAAAAAAAAACTGCTTGCAGTTTAAAAGTGGAAGTCAATTTACCTTCGGTATCCCGTTCCTTAAGCATGGGAAATATATATGTCGGACCATCCATTTGTGAACAGGCTGTCACCAATAAAATCTCAAGAATTATGTTGGATGAAAGATAAATTTGTTGCAAAAAAATAAAAATGGAGAACATAAATAGTAACCAAAATGTAATTGTAATTAACTAGTGCTTTAAATAGTGATGAACACTCACTCTATCCTCATGGTCAGAATCTACAATCGCCTCCTTTTCCAACCAACACCCCCACCCCACCCCACCAACAAAATAAAGAAAACAATAAGAGATCTACTCACCATATTCCACATTCTCCAATACTGATGATGCCACCGTGATGAACAATCAATTAAAGAACAGAATCAATAATCAGCCACAAAATGGTTGCAGTGTAAAATGATGTTGAAAAAATTTTCCCGACGGTATAAAGCTTACCTCCTCAACTGTTTTTGCATTCCACCAGTCTTTGTAGAACTCACGATCACCA
>CAIGRB010161605.1:0-16687 GCA_903798255.1 Fraxinus quadrangulata
TTGCATTGTCAACCGTCGAAGCCGAATATATATCGACCGCTAGTTGTTGTGCACAAATTATATGGATAAAACAAATTCTTAGTGTTTATCACATATCCTTTGATCATATACCCACTATATGTGATAACACTAGCGGCATAAACTTGACTAAAAATCTTATTTTGCGCTCTAAGACGAAGCACATTGAAATTAGACAACATTTCCTAAGAGACCATGCCAAAAGGGAGATATTATGTTAGAATTTGTAAACACGAAAAATCAATTGGCCGATGTCTTTACAAAACATCTAGCTTTTGATCGATTCTCACATATTAGAAGAGGTTTAAGGATTATTGATCAATTTGAAGTATATAATTAAGTTCATAACTATATGCGCTTACATGTTTTCATCTCGTTATTTCATGTGCACCATATTTACATGATTTAATATGTTTATTTATTTAAAAAAAAGATTCGGACGAGAAATTGGACGTTCGAATTGAACCAGACCATCCGAACAAGTGTCCAGTTTGACAAAAAAAATTCTATCAAATCGGACGTCTGTCAAACCAGACGTTCAATTCAGTAACGAAACAGTTCTTTAAATCGCGAGCATATCAGTTTTTCTCTCTAAACCATATCCTAATTCCTAATTTCTTCCCTAAAATCCATCAATTTCTCATAAAATTCAAGATTTCATTACTTCTATTCCTCCAATTTTTCCAAAAACTCGAAGTTTTCTTCAAAAAAAAAAAAAAAATTCCATTTTCTTCATCAAATCGAAACCCTAACCTCTCATATTCCTCTCTCCATTTTCATTCTCAATTTTCAACAATGTCGGTCTCAAAACGAATGACAAAAAAGGCTTAAGAGTACGGTGAGACAATCTCATCTTCCTTCATCTGACGAAGAGTTTGATTTGCCACTCGAGGAGCCAGCTAACCCATTTGAAAAATCTCTCATTTTGATAGATAAAAATGTTGATTTTGCAGATTTTACTATGAAGTATCCACATTTCATATAGAATAACTTTTTAAAAATATGTGTTAGACTTCTATTACAACTTTAGAAAAGCATGCATATCCACAATTCGTGAAAGAATTTTACAAAAACATGTCTATTACTTCCCATTTCAATGACATTTCATGTTTGATTAAAAATAAATGCATTGTCATAAACAAAGCTCTCATTGATGACATTTTAGAACTTGACGTGTGTGAAATAAAAAAATTTCTTCACAAGGCACGTCTCACATTAGACTACTATGACCCTACCGAGGCTTGTCGTCGAGTCACGGGAATTTTTTTTTGAAAATATCACGAAATTTAGTGCAAATCAATTGACTTTTCCATGCAAAGTTTTACAAAACATCATTGCAAATGTTATCCTACCACGAAAGGGTCATCGAGATGAAGTGAGTCTGTTTGATCTCTTTCTTCTCGACTCTTTTCTTGTCGGTAGGAAACTTGATTTTCCCATCATTGCATTAGGACTCATGAAGGTTGTCCATTACTCATGACACGTTAAAGTTTTACCACATGTCATGCTTTTCACGAAATTTTTTAAACACTTTAACATTTCATTAGATGATGAGACATTTGTCCGACTTCGACCCACCAACACTAAAAAATTCAAATCCTTAAACACATGAAAATTACTAAAGAACATGGTTAATGGGTGGCACATACCAAGGGGTTCGAACCCACCTTGGGTCCTTCGACTTTATCATTTGAGGAAGATGACGATGGTGACGATGATGACGTACCGGAAGCTCCTATTCCTTTTCACAACATTCCAGGCTCCAGTATCCCTCGATCAATGACTTCACGTTTATCGAAGATCAATACAACATGTTGAATAGTCGCATTAACTCCCTCACATCCACGGTTGATGACCTCGACGGGATGTTCCATCAAATGCAAGCTCATCAGGCCACCATAGAAGCTCAATAGGCTGCCATACTAGCTCAACAAAAGTCATTCAAGCACAACATGTGGCAATACAGGCTCAGCAGTATGCCTTCTATGCCCACTTTCCTCCTCTGCCTCCTTTGGAGCCGTAGTCGTTATTTTTCTTCATGGTGGATATTACCTTATTTGCTTTATGATGGATATTTCTTTTCGCTTCATGATTATTGTTTCTCTATGATTTGTTTTGCTTCATAATGAATATTTCACTATGATTTAAATTTTATGAATTATTCTGTTTGCCTATAGTTGTTTTAATTTCCTACTTTGTATTTTTTTTTTTTTTGCTTATGCCAAGAGGTGGAAAACATACGTTATGCATGCTTGACTTGTATAAGAAAGGGAGAACAATATCATATGAATGCTTGATCTATAAAAAATAGTAGCAATGTACAAAATATATGAGATAAAATATCTTTCTTATTGCAAATTATCGTTCGTTTGTCATAATAAAAAATGGGAAAATTGTTGACCTATGGTCGATCTTATGTTTTGATCATAACAAATAAAATATTTTTATCTCTAATATTTGTATTCGAGTCTTCATTATTACATGTTGCGAACTTGATCAAATTGGAGGCAAACAATTGCTACCAAAGGACGTGAAGGTGACGATCAAGAAAGTTCAAGTTGAAAATCGAGCATTCACAATCGAACTTGAAAATCGAGCATTCTCAATCGAGCAGTTGCGCCAAAACAATTGGAGACAAATCTAGCACTTGCTCCAAATTCAAAATCGAGCAACAAATCGTGCACTCACGCTAAATCAATCGAAGGTATTAGAACAATACATTTGAACTAACTTGTAAAGGTAAAATACTTTAATCTTTAGCAATAACTCATTGAAAGCTCAAGTGACGAATTTTTATACACGATAAAAACTTACTTTGTAAAATGTTTGCACAAAAATTAATTTTCAAATGTAAGAATTTCAAATTGATTTTCGACCTTACTAGCATCACTTACCTTGAAAAATCAAATAAAAAGTCATGCAAAAGCTTACCTTGTGTTAGAAAATCAAACGGACAAGCCGGGACTTTTCTATCCATCAGGATGGTGAAACGGACGTCCGGTTCACCTCGACCTTCCTAATTTCTAACGAAGTAACGGCTGTTCAGTCATCCGATACTGTTTCAGACATTCGAATGATTATATGGTTCGGCAGAGAATTTCACGTTTTCAACTTATATAAATACCAACTCACTTGTCATTCATTATAACAACTTAAGAGCATTCAAGTAAGATTCTTTTGAGTAAAATTGTATTGATTTCCCATATAATTTATTATTATCAAATCATTTTAGTTTTAAAAACTTTTGAAAATCATTCTACATATAAAAGTTTTTCGTACTTAACACTTGAACTTCATTCATTTCTATTTATTAAAGTGTTAGTATATTTCTCTCTTGGTACTTAATTGTGATCGTATCATTATTAAGAGAGAAGTTTCAATTTGTAAAATTAATTTTCTTTAAACTTGTAGGTCGTGTTGAGGTCCCGTAAATCTCAATGTTGTATAAGGATCGGTACTCCTTATTTGTAAGTTATCGAAAGCTTTGTAAAGGGTTGTCTTACACCACAAGTCAATCAACATAGCGAAATCTATCTTACTCGTGCCTGAGAGTTTGATAGCGGAGGACGTAGATCATTGCATTGGATCAACTTCCATAATTATATCGTTTGCATTATTCATCCCTCTTTACTTATTGCTTTCATATTCACGCTTATTATTTGAATTAATCTATCTAGTTATGACATGCTTAATTTTAGATTAATTTTTGGAAAAAGTTTTAAAAACCAATTCAACCACCTATTGATTAGCTATTCTTGAGCTATCAAAAAGATGATCACATAATATGAAAGAAATTCATGATAAGGAAACACATTGAAAAACAAAATGTTGTTTCCTCTAAAATTACGCATAGTTGTTTGGTATCAAGAAAATGAAATGACAAAGGACATCGAGAAAACATATAACCACGCAAGGTTACACATCCAAAAAAGGGCACAATATGCATACATCACATATTACTGGAAATTGTGAATCCCTACGTTGTGTAACAAAAAATCGTACAAAAACAACTAGCAAAAAATAGGACATAATGTTATTTGAGTGAGTGATTAACGATTTAATTTGAAAAGATTAATGAGTTAATTTATTTGTAAATAATCAATAATACTATAATTGTTTCATTATTTTGTGGAAATTAAGTTATTAACATGTACATGTTGAATATTTTATTTTAAAGGGTTGTGAGTTGTAATTTCCTTAAAATTGAAAAAAAAAATTAGCCCATAAAACTAATTCTATAAATCCAATCCGAGCCCCTTTTTTAACAATATATATCTCTTTATTGATAATGAAGGCAATTTTCTTTCTTCATCTCTTTATCTCCAACAATCCCCACATGAATAAAAAATTGATGGAATCACAATTGAAAATATTATTCCATTTATACACCAGAAAGATGCATCCAATTAAGTAGTCATAGACTTGAAATTTTTCATAGTGAGAATTGATCATATGTACTAGACTGAGTAGGGAAGTAATGATTGGAACTATCAATCAATCATGTAAACCAAGATAATAGAAATCATATAAGGTTTTCTCTTATCATTTTGTTATCGTGTTTGTGTCTGTTTTGGCCTTAAAAACCACCTGATTTCATGAGTTTTTTTTAGAGAATTTAGCTTTAACATCATCGTAGAAGTGACATTTTTCATTATCATAGAAGTGACATATTCTCACCCACATAGGCAATTTCTAAATTCGAGTTTACTTATGTACTCTATGCATTACCTTTATAGAAATGTTTGTATATGACCATGGATAACAATTTTATTTATAGAATGTCACATGACATTTTGTCATTGGACAATTCTAACAAAAAGTTATTTTTGTAGCCAATAGTTTTTGGAAAATGCTATGGTATTGTACACATAGAGGTGTCCATAAGGGACACTTATGTCCCCATTATTGGGGGGGCTCTGGGCATAGTTTTTTGCCAACACACCAATTATGAACAAAGTTGTCATCCATGGTTATATAAATAGCATTATACTTACCTAAATGTCGTAGAAATCATTCAAATCAAATTTACCTTTATCGTATTTATGCACTATCTCATGGTAAGAATGGTAAAGATATAGATTTTTTCTCGTGCTACCTATGATTGACTTTATTTTTAATGTTTTGATCATAACAAATAAGTTAATTTTGTTTCTAACAATTGAATGTAAGTTTTCAAAGCACTCGATGTAATATTGATCGATCGAAGACAAAAGGATCGCTATCAAGATTTTCACATTATAAATCGGACTCAAAATGAAATTAGAGATGAAAGTCAAGCATTTAAGTCAAAATCATTCGAGACAAGAGTTTCAAAAGTCAAATTTCAAAGGAAGATTTTAGGCTAGACGTTTATATTCATTTGTAAATGTATAAACGCTTCAATCTTTAATAATGAATGATTAAAACTCTCCAACAAAATTCGAAAAGTCATTCTCATAAAAAGCGCTTGCATAAATATTTTTTAAAGGTGAGAATTTGAAAATGATATTCAATTTTAGATCATATTTTATAGTATCACTTATCTTGAAAGATAAGTTGAAAACGTCTTTCAAAAGTCCATATTTTTCAAAGGATTCAATTTTGACCGTTCTATTTTTTACGCACAACGGCTACTTTTTTCGATTGGTTTAGAATATGGACATTCTGTTGCTTGTCCGATTTCACAGATATATTTGTTCATTGAATTCTATAAATACATTCACTTTTTGCATTCATTGCAAGACTTTCTAAGAGCACTAAAGTGAAACATTCTCGAACAAAATTCGTTAAAGCTTACATCTTATTTATTTCATAAAACATTTTGCTTTTTAAAACTTTTGATTGATTGAATCAAATTTTGAAAATCATCTTTGTCATCAAATTTTTCTCATTTAACACTTGAACTTTATTTATTGCTATTCATTGAATTATTAGCATATCTTGATACTTAATTTATTTGTATAATTTATTAAGAGAGATATTCAAATTGTAAAAACATTCATCAAATTTGTTGGTTGTATTGAGCAAGGTGTTCACTTTTATATTTAAGATTTCACAATATTGAGTAATGACTAACCACAATATTCAAAATCCTGTGAGACAATCTACAAATCGTCTTCCTTTTTTTGATGACACTCATTATAATTATTGAAAAGTTAGGGTGATGATCTATGTTTAATCAATAGATTATAATGTTTTGAAATTTATTGATTTTAGTTCCTATTTGCCTACAAAAATTATTAAAGTTGACGAAAAATCGGATCAAACCATTTCAAAACCTAGAGAGGAGTACGATGAAGACGATAAAAGAAATTACTAGATCCAAAAATATACTTTTATTGTGCTTTAGTTAAAAATGAATTTAATCAAATTAGTACATGTGCCTCCACTTTCAATATTTGGCATGCCCTAAAAGTTACTCACTTGGACACTAGTAAAGTAAAAGAAACCAAGATAAATCTTATGGTTAAAAATGTTCAAAATTTCTTTATGAACGAAAATGATCCTATTGTTGACATGATTACTCATTCACTGATATTATTAATAGTTTCAAAGGCTTTGATCGATAATTTATCAATGGTGAACTTGTAAGTAAAATACTTAGATCTCTATCGGGTGATTGGATGTCACTAAGGATGTTGATAGAAAATATCAAAGATGTCAACACATATTCATTAGAATAGCTTTGATAATTTATGAGCTCATTAATGTTGAGACAAAAGACAAAACAAGGAAAAGCAAAGAAGAATAAAAGGAACCTCCTAAGTTCCAATTTGCCTTAAAATGACGCCACGAAAATATGAGCGATGAAGAACTTGATAATCTACTTTTTCTTGTCAAAAAATCAAGAAGTGTTTACAACAGTCGATGATTTCAAAAGAAAGAGGAAAATGGGAAAGAGAAAAGCAAAAAGATCATTTACTATGATTGTAATAAATTCAATTATAAGATAATCAAGTGTACAAATAAGAAGAGATTCATCAAAATGAAAGCACTCTAAGCAACATGTGATGAAAGCGACGATGAAATCATGATAAAATGAAAAGTCAAAAAGATGTTGCAAATAATTTTCTATAACATGTTATATATGTATTTTATGTTCGTCCGATATTTGATAATTAGAAATCTAATTTTTTGTACCTTTAATTAATGTCATTAACTTAAATGTTCCTTTGGACCAATCATACATGTCAAGAGTTTAGCCATTGTTAGACACCAAACTCAAATTTATAATCGTTCAATATAAAATATTTAAGCAATCACTATACTCATTTTTTAGGACGACAATTTTTTATATGGATTCTTGTTTTCTACTTTAGTCATTGTCAAGTTCTCAATTCATCAAGATATTTGATGAATCAAATTGATTGAACCCATTGATAAATCAAAAAATCATTACACTCACGAAAAATTATACATATATCTGTCCAGGATTTAAATGAAATACACAGTGATCAATTTAACTCAATCCTTAATTATTTACTAGTGGACTTGAATTGCACATAGCTCAGGCTCTCAGGTGTTGACCCCACAAGTTGCCTGTTGTCTAGGGAAAATTTTCAAAAAAAAGTTATTTAGACCATGTTTGTGCCTCATTTAAAAACAGATTTCATAAAATGTGATTTTTTTATAATGTGCGGTTAAAAATTTTAAAAAAAAAGTAAATTTTCATATGAAATTATTTTGTCGAAAGAATGTACATTAAAAAATAAGTTTAAAAAATAAATTTAAAGAATGAGGATCAAACAGGGTTTAGATCTCACTTAAGCTTGGTCATTGTTTATAGAAAGTAAAACTAAATCGAAATACCCAAACCACCTATCAATGTTTGTGTATACAATAAAATGTGTAGTTACAAAATAAATTTTAGTTTACTTATAAAATTGTTTTATTAAAAAAAGTATGATGAGAAATAAGTTTGACGAAAATATAATATATAATGAAGGGATAATTATAGTAGCGGTATCAAACATTTCATTTAATAGTAGACTTTGTTCAAATCTTTTATTTGTGTCACCCACAGTACTAAATCTTTCAAAATGTTGCAGTTGAAGTCCAATGAATGGTTACTGTTAGTTGACCAAATAATTGACATTGAAAATTTGATTAATTTTAAAATGTTAAAATTGTAACTTTATATTTGTTCATAATAAAATAACTAAAATCAAATAATTAAAATGAAAAATAACAAACCAACTTCTTCTCCTCTATCTACACCACGCGTATCCGCCCCCACCCCAAAATCATCACTACTAGCGCCATCTCCTCCATCGCCACCTTCATTCCCATCACATAACAAATTTATTATTCCCTCTCTTCGTCTACCTCTTCCTCCTCATGGAGAAACTTGATAAATTTGAATTGTCATGAATTATAGAAAAGAGAGAAAAAAAAAAAAAATTGAAAACCCACAAATGTCTGCCACTAAAAAAGAAAACCTTAAAACCCCAAAATGCGAGACAACAAGAAAATGAGAGCAAAAGACAAAAATAAAAGCACTGAAGAAAGAGAGACACCCATCTCAATTCTCATTCACCATTAAAACTCGGTGGAAAATTGGGCTCATCGAAAACCCATTGGCACAATAAACCAAGCAAAAGAGTGTGTTCAACAAGAGATCAAAGAATGGAGCAAAAAAAGTAAACCTCAACCATTAATTGCAGCAAAATAAAGTAGTTTTGAATTTGAAAGGCAAAGAAAATAGGGAAATGCAAAAATGGGTGATGGAATGTAAGCAATCTTCCACATGTACCAAAAAATTTTGTATTGAAGGAGGTGGAGGAAGAAAGGGAAAAAAAAATTTGTTGAGTGATGAAAATAAAGATGGCGGTGGAGAAGATGGCGGTGATGGTGATGGTTTTGAGGGAGGGGTGGGGAGGGTATGTATAGGGTGGATGGAGAAAAAGAAGTTGATTTTTTAATTATTTGATTTTACTTATTTTACTATAAAAAAATGTAAGTTATCATTTTAAAATTTAAAATTAGTCAAAATTATTGTCAATATCAATGATTTGGTCAATTAACGGTTAAATTAACATAAACCATCAATTTGAACTTCAATTGTGATATTTTGAAAATTTTGATACAGTGAGTGATACAAATGAAAGATTTGAACAAATATTATTACTAAATGAAATTTTTGATACCACTACTACAATTATCCTTGTAATGAATCTCAAAGATGGCTTACATCTCACTTAACCGAAATACCAAAACTGCCCCTCATTGTTCGCGTATATGAAATGACACGGACCTAGGGTTTCACTTGTAATCCACTCCGTAGTCTCTCAAGTTTCTCTTTTCTCGATTTGCTTCGCAACCCTTCTTCTCCACAGCTAGCAGAGGTAATTTGCTGAAACCCTTATTTTATCCACTCTATTAGAGATACAGACACGTATACTTGTATTTCTCCTTTTTAGTAATTTTTTTTTCGTGAAACTATTATGTACGTGCATCTATCTGTATGCATATGTATGCTTTGTGTAAAGGTTGAGGTTTGGTATCGACTCATGCTTGATGCTGGCTTCATTTCAATGGATGTATAGATTTGGTTTTGTAGCTTAATTTCTGTGTATTTACAGTTCAGTGTTTAGAAAATTAGGCTTTGGGCTCGTTTTGTCGTTTATTTAGGATTCAGAGGAATTTGAGTTTTTCTGATTTTACATCAAATTTTTATTCTGCTGGTTTTTTTCTTCTTCTTTTGAAAGCTCTTATGCTGTATTTGTTTTGAGTAATTGAGTATTTTTGTACTTGTGGTCTTTAATAAAAATCTAACCTTTTATATTCTCCATTATCTAGAAAAATTCTGAAGCATTATACTGTCGATTGTGACTGCATTTTTTTATTGAAAGGAATTTGTGCGCTTTGGAACATAATCTGTTCATGTTGTAATGGTCATACTTCTCTGTTGTCCATTTATAAAGAGAAGGTTTTGGTTCATGTTTTACTTTGCAACTGGCATTTTGACATCTAAATTAGTTGTGATTGGAGTTTTTATTTACTTATTATTTAATTTTCCTTATATATGAATATATGAAGAAACGGAACTGTATATTTCATTGTGTTTATATGAGATCCATGGGAGAAGTAAATTTTTTGCTCTGATGGGTAGTTAAGCTCTTTTGGTAACATGGTTTTTCCATATAAAATTTGCATCAAATGAAGTGTTTCTTAACGCGAAAAAGGACTTTATTGATCAAGTACCTATATTGTTTTATGACAGATGAATGTGGAAAAGCTAATGAAGATGGCCGGTTCTGTCCGAACTGGGGGGAAGGGTACCATGAGAAGGTTTGTGTCTTCTTAATATTTGATACTGATTTTCCCCTGTAATTTTGACTGAACATATACAAAAATATCCCTTTTGTTGAAGAAGTTATACAACTCCATAGTCTAAATTTTCTGCTGCAATGGCATTGTTAGAGGATTACTTATTGGTTTCTATGAAGCTCAATCAGATTAGTCTCTTTGTTAGAGTGTTTTAAGCCATGTTTTACATATTCTTTAAAATTCTTTTTTCTCCGAACTCATTTTCAACTACTCGCTCTCTCGATAAAATAATTTTGCACTTATCCATAATTTTCCCTACTTTTTAATGACTCATTTTCCAAAAAAAAAAATTCATTTCATAAAATTAATTCTCAAAAACTATATAAACAAGCCCAAAATATATATTCTCAATTGCAGAAAGAAGAAGGCTGTTCATAAGACAACCACTACAGATGACAAAAGACTTCAAAGTACCCTGAAAAGAATAGGGGTGAATGCTATACCAGCAATTGAGGAGGTCAATATTTTTAAGGAGGATATAGTAATCCAGTTCACTAACCCTAAAGGTACCCATGATGTAGACAATCTGTTTTTTGTTCCAATTGACTTCTTTTGGTCCTTCAAGTTCAACCCTCTATTGACTTCTTATCTTTTGTTATTCAGTTCAAGCATCTATTGCTGCCAACACTTGGGTGGTTAGTGGTTCTCCACAGACAAAGAGTTTGTTCTCTTCTCTTTTCTCTTCTTGAAAACATAGATTTTGTTTTTTAGTTGCATGACAGTCATTGACATTTAGTGCAATATATGTCCTTATTTTAGTTGTGTAAATATACTTCTTTTGAATTTTATTTAGACTGAGATGTTGTTTAGAAATATTTATATTAATGATTATGAAAAAACCAGATAATAAGTGTGTTTGATAATATTATCGAGGAAAGAATGTATTTTAAATAGTGATATGATGGAAAATATGTGGTTAAAAAGTTAGGAAAAGTTATTGATGTGATATAAAATATTATTATTGAAAAATGTGTGGTTGAAAATGAGTTATGAAATAATGTATTTTGAAAGAATGTGTGTTAAACAGGGGCAATGTTACAAATTTGATATTAACCCATTTCAAGACACACAAGGGCTGTCACCATATTTCGACTTTTGGTCGATCCATAGATTTTTGATTGAAAATGAATAAGCAGATTGGCCTCAAATAGCTTATATCTTTTGTATTTGGGTATTTAAGCTACTAGCTGAACTTTCCTTAATTTAATTTAATTTTTTTCTTTGGTAAAGAATGGATGGGAAGGTTGATTGCCTTTTCTGCTATACTGCTACTTCTATCAATTTAAACTGACATTCTATTTAATTCTGTTTCAGAATTGCAAGACGTTCTTCCTCAAATCATTCACCAATTAGGTTTTCTTTCGGCTTTCTTTACTTATAATAGTGGTTTGGTTAGACTAATTGGAAAAAAAAGAGAAAAATTAATTGTCTAATGGTTTATCCTGAGAACTTCAGGTCCAGATAACTTGGAGAATTTGAAGAAATTGGCAGAGCAGTTCAAAAATCAGGTGCCTGGTGCAGCTGCTGATACAGCCGCGGCTCAAGAACAAGATGATGATGATGTACCAGACCTTGTAGATGGCGAGACCTTTGAGGCTGCTGCAGAGGAGGGTCATGTTCATGATCATGGTCATGGTCATTGTCATGATCATGATCATGATCATGGTCATGACCATGGTCATGATCATGCTTAAGAGCTTGATATTGATTTTGCGTGCAATTCCCTGTATTTTTTCTCTATGTTTTTGTGATGTTTGTTATGAAAATACTAGAAAGTTTGTTACATTACCATAGCCCATCAGATCATTATCTGCCATAAATGATTTATAATGACCAGGGCAATCCTCTTATCGTTGGACTTCTATCGGAAAGTTAATATGTTTTACAAGTTAGATTTTATTGCCAGGACTCGTTAATCTTAGAGAACGAGCGAGCCATGACTTACATTATGTGTTCAATTGATTCAACCCATTTGCTGGGTTGGGTGTACTGAGGAGTTCATCCAGTGTTTCTTCTGCTCCATTGACACCGATGATCAAGAATACGAGGTAGGAAGAAAGATTGGATTGGTTTGGTTTGGTTTGTGGGCTTAATGCTCTTCTATTACATGGTAGGTAGCAAAAAGGTGAACATTTATAGGATTATTTTTCCTTTTCCCTTCGCTGCTCATATATCTAATGCTCTTGCATGTATTGATGATTACTGAGAAGAGAAGGATAGAAGTGCCAGTGAGAGTTGAGTTTTCATTGAAGGCATATTGTGTTTCTTTTGAGTTTTCCTCTGTTCTCTATAGGTAACTGTCGAGGAAAAGAAAAAAAAAAGATTAGTGTTCATAAAGCTCAGTTATAAATATTATATTCTCTATTTTACTTCATTTATCAATAATCATATTCAAGAGAGAGCACATATAAATGAGGATATACGATAACTTGTTTTCTTATCTGCAGAAAGCTTTATAAATTATTTGGCAAATTTCTCTCTATTATCTAACATATTTACAGTTTAATCTCGACAATTTTGACTGGTTTTCTGCTGCATTATTTATTTCTTATATACCATATTAATTTTGAAGGCTGCGTAATTTCGTTTGGGTTTTGCTATGGGCACATAAGTGTATCCATAGACCCCCATAATGGACACCATGCGGTGCTGTTGGCGACAGGCGTCTCCCCAATAGGGGGGGTGGACACCCCTATGGGTGCACTTATGTACCCGTAACATTTTCATTTCGTTTTAGAGTGGGTGAGTCATCAGTAATCCTTTACTTTTTGTGTACTTTTTGGGTGAGCAAGTAGTAATCCAAGGTAAATGTGGATGATGAATGATTTTATTAACTTGCCATATCCTATACCCAACTGCACCTCTATAATGACTCAATTAACTATTCCCTCCCACCATCTCAAAAATTTAAGTAGATATCATGTCCAATTTTTGGTTTTACTTCCATTCCGTGGTTGTCTAGTAGTTTATTACAGATTTTCTTGGCACATTGAGGTAAGAATTATGGGGTTCGTATATTTTTGGGGAAGGCTTGGTTTCTTCAACTCTTTGTATAAAAGTACTCGCAGTATTCCGGTCACATTCTCTTAATCAAATTTTCCATTTGAAGCAACTCAAGAAAATATAAAATGATTAATGATTACACAATTTTGGGCTGTTCATATTATTACAGCAAAGCAATGTGAACAGCAACGTGAGGATAAGGCAGCAACATTGAAGTCTGTAGAGATATTTGAGGAATAGGAAAGTCTATATTAAAGCTCATTCTCTGCCAAGTGGTAATCTGATTTGATACAAAGAATATTCCATGAAGATCTGAATTGATAATCAAGGTGAATCAAGCCGAGAATGAGTGGATTGATTGCATTCAGCTCATTCAGGCAGACCATATGATAGAGATTTACCACTCATTCATCCTACAATCTTATGTTGCAATTATCCTCTTTCCATTAATATTGTAAATAGCTTAGTATAAATATGACAATATAATTTGGTGCTCACTTTGAGACCGACTACAATAATCATAATTCTTCAATTACAAATCAAATATGTTCTTGGTATCAGAGCCTTTATGATTATCAAGAGCTTACTTTTTTTTCTCTGCAATGGCTTCACTCTCTCAATGAAGGCAATTTTATCACCTTGAAATTAAAGCATGACAACGAATCTTTATGGCGTGAGCGAGCATTGGCTCTTGCCGAAAGTCAAGAAATGGTTGGACACCTTACTGGTGAAGAAACAACCCCAGCTTTGTATGCCACTTCGACCACAGAAAAAACCAATGCTCCACTCACAGCCGAGTACATCACTTGGCGTAAATCTGACCGCCTTCTCGGAGGGTGGATTATTGGCACACTCATTGAAGAGGGCCCTTAGTCTTGTTATTGGCCTAGATACTGCGAAATCTTTGTGGGACGCACTCAAGGAAGCCTATGCACAAGATCCAAGATATTTTTACATTGATTCTATCATTTTGATCCTTGAGATCATACAACCACCGATTGGGAAAAACATTAGTTCTTTAAATCAAAACTCCACCTACTTCTTATTGGTCATAAGAATGTACTTTTTCAGTTGGACTTTAGAAGTTTCTGGAGATTGAGAGATGTTGGATTACAAGCGCAGGAAAAAAAACATGAACGGGTGATTCTTGGGTATCCAATTGGAAAAGACGTGTGCAGAAGAACGTCAGACTGCTACAACAAACCTTGGTAGAAGACTGTGTGTCTGTAAGTACAGCAGAACTTGGAAGCTATAGGAGATAGATTGAGAGATCTAGCAGGTTGGCTAGACAATATTTACGGCAGCGATCGCAAGACTGGAATGAGTAGCAGATCTTGGAGTTGCAGGATTTACAACAGCTAATGGAACTAGTTTGGAATTGAACTGTAACCTACATTGTCTATAGTGGAGGTAACTGACTTTGTCCCGGAATTTTTCTCAGTTGGGTTTCTCCGTCATCATATTGGTGTTCATTGTTTATTGTTTTTCATATTACAACTGTGATATTCAAACTTAGGACTATTTAATTGGATTGTATGTTTAATCATCTAGAAACTAATTAAAAGTGAGTTGTTACTTTAATTAGCATTATTCGGCAACATTTATTGTTAATCTTGTGTAATTTAAAATATAATAGGTAAATAAATATTTTTACTTCCTCCTAACAAATTTTGAATGTTAGTTAATTAATAAAAAGTTGAGAAATTAAATTCGAAAATGAGCAAGTTATAAACCTTAATTGCAAAAATTTAGTGCATTGCCGTAAGTAATTATATTTTGGCTTTTGTTCCTTTGATTTGCCTACAGATGGAAGGGATTTTAAGCATTTTCTTGTTTTTGATGTCTACTAGTTTTTTTTTTTAACTGCTATCATTTCCAAACCCTTAAAATGATTTAAACATTCTACAACTAACTCCATCACGTTTTCGAAATTAGGATTAAAATTTACTAAGCTCATTTTTTACTAATGGATTATGGTGGATTAAGCTCTATGCAAATACTTTAAATCCTCTTCTTTGTTTTATACTTCCCCTCAAATTTCCTGTAGTACATTAAACATGAGGACTGTCTAATTGCAAAACTTCTAGAAAATGAAGAAATAAGCATAACTTAGAATTAAAAATATATATATATTCACACAGAGAACTGCATATCATCTGTAATGTAAAAAGATGAAGACAAACCATTAGTTGAGCTTGGTGAAGAAAAATGCTAGAGATTAGATATGGAGTTCTTGAGAGTTTCAGGAAGATTTTCTAGCGTGTTCGAGAGGTGGCGTAGCTGTTAAACATCGAAGAAAACAACCCATGAGGTCATTTATAACAAAGTTTCAAGTCGTCTAGGTTTTGATTCTTTAGCGGTTGCTAGAAAATTGAGAATGGGAGATTAGTGGGTTTAAAAAAAAATAATAATAATAAAATTTTTTGGGGTCCCCTTAAAGAGTTGGGCCTGAGGCGGCGGCCTCTTGGGCCTCTCTTCAGGTCCCGCTCTGAATTAGTCGTCCTATTTTATACAAAGTTGGCTCCTCTTCTGGTTCGCCGCCTTTTGTTCTATTAGATGGACAAGTGATTTAATCACTTTGCAATAGCAATTTCATGGCACTTGAAAAAAGAGAGATGAACTTAAATGGAAAAATGATGATTTAATTTACTTCGAAAGATGAAGATGGCGAGAGTGAAGAAGAAGCACATTGGGAGAAAGGAATGGGTCGGAGATTAGATTATTTAAGCACAATGATCTTTTATCGCTGGATATGAAAGATGTTTATTTTTTTTTATAACTATCTGATCATATACACATGTTTTTATGTTCACATTGAATTTAGAACTTATTTTTTAAAGGAAAGCGAAATTAATGTAATTTTGAACGATGAATTTATAGAATGGAAAAGTTTGAACTTTCATATTTTTTTGGTTCATTTTAAATATTTTAATTACAAGAAAATATATTAATATAATACATTAGTCACATTTAAAAAAATTGTAATCCAACTTTGTGATGGATTTATTCTTGTTGAAAACTTGTTGAAATTTAGCAATGGAAGATCCGTAGCTATGTAAAAACAAATAAATTGTCTGTAATTTTTGTTGCAATGACTATATCAAAAAGGTATAGGTAATCACTAGCAGAATATTTTGTATCGAAACAAGTCACTTAACCTTAAGAAAAAGGCCACAAAAAAAAAAGATACCAATCGACAAGTTTGAGAATACTTGTACCTCTCTTTTAATTTATCTATTTTCTATTTAACTAATTGAAGTACAAAAAGGGCACGTATAAGCCCGAGTTGCTTGGGACAATCACCTATGCAAATCCTCTTTATTCTCTTTTTTGGCCTGCACTGCACAGAATGTGATAG
>CAIGRB010161635.1:0-19376 GCA_903798255.1 Fraxinus quadrangulata
TAATGTGGGTAGTCCATTTATACAATCAGTTGATAATGTGAATTATGTGCAAAACTATCAGAGGTAGCAGAACAATCCCCGTCCCAATACGTACAATTCAGGTTGAAAAAATTATCCCAATTTCTCTTGGAGCAATAATTAGTCGTCTCATGGTGCACCATATCAGAATGTACCACTTGTTTTTTAGCAGCCAAAAAAGAAGCCCTAGTGGAAAAAAGCTTTAAGCAAAATGGCAGCATCATCAACTAAAGCATTGGCCAAGATAGCTGAAAAATCAACCAAATTTATACAACTGACTGAGAAAAATTTTTAGATTTGAGGGACTACTATACAGAACTTGGAAAATCAACACTCCACTAATCTGCCAATTGTCACCGAGACAAATCCCAAACAGCAATAATTGTGAGATATGAGGTCAACACTCCACTAATCAAATTTGCTCTAGTCACACGAGAATATATGCTACCTATCCCATTTCCTCAAAGGATTCAAAAAGAGCCGAAGGTAAAACAATTCAGGCAATTACTACACATAGCATAGTGAAACTTCTAGAAATCACATCTAAGAGACAGTTCGTAGAGAATGAAAAGGAACCTTCCACAGATGAGGAGCACGTGGATTAGTATGAACAATCAATAAAAATAATCTCAGATTAAAAGACAGTCCACATGTTAAGGCAATCGTTACTATCGAAACGAATAAGAAAAAGTATTAGGAGCAAGATTTATATTTTTTGTTTTAATCATATTGTGTAATGAGATTGGTTGTGGGATATTCTATAATAGAAATGATTAGAGGAATATTTTAGTCTGAATTGTTAGGGATTTCCAGTTTTGATATTCCATTAGGATATGTGATAAACACAAAAAAAAGATGTATACATTTACTACAGATAGCGCAAGTGAAATGTTTACGTTGGGGATTGGATTCCAAATAAGGGATGACTTGTTTACACAAATGAGACCTGGAGATGATCTTGATTGTCTGAAGAATGGATGAGCAGACGCCTGTTATATTTAATGGAGACGGAACAAAAGTTGGGCGTTGTTGCCGATTCAATATCGCAAAATCACATACTGTCGGGGGACTTTTATATTGGCCTAATCAAAAGCTTCTTTTAGGGAACAAGTCCAGCATATCATCTATAACTAATAAAGACCTCTTTTATATGAAAGGATAAAAATACCATACTTCAAGTTTATAAATTACTAAACTAAG
Source organism: Fraxinus quadrangulata (assembly GCA_903798255.1). Lineage (NCBI taxonomy): Eukaryota > Viridiplantae > Streptophyta > Magnoliopsida > Lamiales > Oleaceae > Fraxinus > Fraxinus quadrangulata. The sequence goes on from CAIGRB010161635.1 coordinate 1,219, forward strand.
CTAGAATAAAAAGACATTAACACCCTTCAATAACAAAATAAAAACAACTCACCCGTATTCAAAATAAAAACTGAAGACCCATTATTTCTTCATTTTCTCCAACAATGCTAACGGTTCTTTTATTCTTCATCTTCTTCAACACTTTAACCTCAAAAATGTATTCAAAAGTTTAAACAAATCTCGTAAATATTCACTAGAAGCTAATATTCTATTACTTCGAATTTGTAAGTACTTATACTTAATTTCGAAGGATCCGTTGATTATCGAAGGAGGTCCGATGGCATGGTCGAGAGCAAAGCAGGTGAAAGAGGAGATAGGATTGCTAGCTTAAGCTACGGTGGACGAAACTCTGATCATGATAAGCAAAGGAACAAGATTCGCGTTGGGCTCAGGAGGAGAGATTAGATGGATCAACATGATTCAAGCAGTGGAATAGGAAGCTGATGAGTGAAGCTATGCGACCGCCTAGCACACTTATGCATGCGGTTGGCCGCATAGTTCATTCTGGTCGCGAATTTTTCCAAATTTCCCGTAATTTTCTATTTAAGTTAAAACTCTATTTTGTAATATCTTTTGCTATTTTTTTTTTCTTAATTCCATTTTAGCTAGGTTTTATGGGTTCCCTATAAATATGAAACGGAACATTATTATTGACATTTATTGAGAGGCAATTTTGGTTTCGAATTCTTGTTTTCGTTGGACAAATCATGAACTTATCTAAATTCTTGTGGCATTCAAATCAAGTAGGTGAGATACTCAAATATTCAATCAAAAGGGTCAACATATCGTTGCATATTGTTGGTTATTTTGATTCATCATTTTTTAATCAAGTCCAAAATTTTGATTACTTGCCTTTCTTGGGTTTGATTTCAATTTAATAGTGGGTTTCATGGTTCTTCACTACGTGGGTTAACATCGGCAATGGGATGGCCCAAACATTCAGGCCATCCGTAAAAAATAGCCCAAAACCGTTTGTAACGAAAGTTTTGGACCGTCCTGTTTTGATTTTTGTGCTTTTCTTCATTTTTTTGCATTAACATGCAGATATGGAATCGGCACTCATCCCAATTTGTTACTTTAGTAAGTTTTAATGGAATGAAAAGGTCAATGGTCATGAAACTGGATGAATTAGGAGAAGGTGTTTCTGTAATTCTTTTAAAGTCGGCTACATCATTTACAGACATGTATCGTGATTTACAAAACTTTCTCAACATTGATCCTTCTGAATACGAGATGGATTTGGGATTTATATTTTTTGAACATTCAAATATTCTGATTCCATGGGTGAAGATTGCTTTTGAAGTGCAAGTGAGGTGTCTAGTTCAACTCAACAAAGATCACAGTTCTTCTCTTTGCGTAACTTTAGTGAGAAAATTATGCTCAAGATTGAATGCGAAGCATCTGATGAATTATATCATAATGTGAATGATTATTGGGAGACAATAGATATAGTTCGAGATGATGACATAGTTAATTCAGAGAGACAGTTGCTACAAACCATTATCTCACTACTACGCACCCACCTCCCGAGGTAGTTCAAGATAATGGAGAGAAAAAACTGTCTACTAAGCAGGATTCAATTGATTTATCTAGTCAAATGTATGAGTTAGGTTGGAACTCATAGGTTGGGCCAAGTACACAATCTTCTCATTCTTAATGTGTGGTTCCGACGATAAAGATTTACAAGTCGACCAACTATTTAACCCCAAGAGAGATATCCAAAAAGCTATGTACATGATTGTATTGAAACAGAACTTAAATTTCAAAGTGAAGAAATCAAATAGGACGACCTACATAATTATCTGTGTAGATGAAAAAAATGAAGTTTTTAAAACAAGCTGATTTCTTTGTAGTTCACAACTATGCACAAGAACATACTTGTCAAGTTGATATTCATCGTAATGATCACAGACAAGTAAGATCATAGTTTATTAGCAGATATATAATTCACGAGTTTCAAGATCTAAGGACAATTTACACACCTGCAAACATTATTAACGACGCCTGTCGAGAATTCTGGTGGTCATGAACTACCAAAGACCTTGAAAGCTAAAGAATATACGTTGGATGATTAAATGGATTCACTCGAGTGGAGTTATGAAAAATTGGCTAAGTATTGTCATAATATGGGAAGAACTAGTCATGGCTTGATGTTATTATTACGCCTATGATGACAACCACTTCAAGTATTTCTCCATAGTTTATGACAATGAATTCAAGGATTTCTTAATTATATGTGACATTTATTTCTAGCCGATGGTACAATTCTTGAAGCTAGATATAAAGGCAAGTTGACTATTGCTACATGTAAATATGCGAACATTTAAATTTATCATCATACATTCGACATAGTTGACAGCAAGAATGATCAAATGATGAATTAGTTCTCACAAAGATGAGAGAAACAATCGTGGATGTCGAGAACCTTACCTTTGTAACAAACTAGAGAAACGCTGTAATAAATGATATAGCTCAAGTTTTTCCTGATGTACACCATGGTTATTGCATGTACCACATACAAAGTGATAAATCATTTTACACACTTATTTAGGTCAGGAAACATGGATAATTGTTGGTAACTATATCGAAATATGGTTTAATTCTATATAAATTGTGTTTTGTAGGATAATATTGATGAACATGGTGGAATTTAGGAAATTGGACTAAAATGGAAGAAACCAAAGTTCGGGGACTAAAATGCAAATATGAAATGCGATCGAATAGTGGTTTCATCCATGCGGTCGCATAGGCATTTCGCGGAGAAAAAAAATCTGATTTTCTTATTTCAATACAATTCTTATGGAACCGAATCTTGGGACACCTTTTAAAACCCCTAAAGTCGTCCAGAACGTTGGGGAACACATTCTAATAGACTTTTGGAGCAGAGAAGAAGCCAAGAATATGAAGATCGAATCCAATAACACGATAATCAATTCAAGAATTATATTTGGTGATGTCAATTCTTCAGTATTCCTTTTGTTTTCTCCTTCATAACATACTAGAATAGTTTTCTATATACTAAGAGAACGATGAACCATGTAATATGAGTTATAATTTTTAGTTTTATATATTTGACATTGAAACACATTTTTTGGATATTGAAAAATTTATATGATTTTAAAGAAAGAAAATAGGTTTGACATATATAAATTGTCATAGGGTCCGCTAGGGGACAAAAATATACCGCTATGCCTTATGTAAATCGTTAAGTGTTCAGAAAAAATTCATGCATTTTTATATGTTCAACTCCATCATAAAAATATAGTTATGTCATATATAAAAGTAGGTTTAACATTACTCAAGAGAGATTGTTAAATAAAATAGGAACACTGATTCATCAAATTTAATCGTGTTGTCAACGAGTAAAACTAGGGTTAAAATTGATTATTGCATGGGAATTCAGGAACCTAGTATGTTTTTCATTCATTAAAACAAATTAACTTGCGTTCAATCATTTAATTTAGTCAATTCACTCATAATTGCATAAATACATTAATTTAGATATAATTCAGTCTCAAATGCATCGTATTAATCTTATTTTGATTAAGGTTGCGATAATAAAAATTGAACTAAATCTATCTCTGTGGGATGACATTCAAACTCTAAATCCACTTTATTCTTTGTTAATGAACCGGACACTTGCGGAGGTTTTATTCGAAATATATTTTCGTGAACAAGTTTTTGGCACTGCTTCCGCGGATTAAGTTTAGTTTGATTTTATTTACCTCAATATTAATTCAAACATTTTTTGTTATTTATTTATTTCAATTCATTTTTTTATCTAAGTGATGCTATTGTTTTCCCTTTAGATATGCAATGGTCGCTTGACGGTGAATTGAGTCCAGTTGATCCAGAAATCGAACACACCTTTCATCGTAGGCTAAGAAAAGCAAGATCAGCACAGCAAAAGACCAAAAACAACAAGTGCAAATGGCTAACGAGCAAAATAGTCAAGTAGTTCAAGTTTATGAAGAAGAAGTTGTTGATGAGGGAACTATGCTTGTTAGGGATTTGATGACACCACAAATCATTCAAAGTAAATTTAGCATCGTCTACCCTCCGTTTGGGTAGTCTAACTTCCAACTAAAGACCAACGTTATACATTTATTACAGAATGGACGTCAGTTTTATGGTAGAGCTAAAGAAAATCCTCATACACACGTCTCTCGATTCTTGGAGATGCGTCAACATTTTTAATATCGGGGTATTTTAGATAATGCTATTAGACTGAGGTTGTTTCCATACACTTTGCGTGATAAAGCACTTGAGTGGTTAGATTCTCAACCCATCGCAGTATTAGCACGTGGAATGCTCTAGATCAAAAGTTTTGCACAAAATTCTTCCCACCGGCCAAAATAAAAAAATTGAAGCATGATATATCTATCTTCCGCCAAAGTGAATCAGAATCTTTTGATAAAGCATGGAACAGGTTCAAGAACGTACTACGAAAGTGACTTCATCAAGGTATTAGCAAAGGACTTGAAGTCCAATATTTCTATGTGAGTTTACTTCTATAATTCAAAAGCATTGTGGATTCTTTATCAACGGCATCTTATCTTCAAAGACAATTGACGAAGCTTTGAAGTTATTTAAGACAGGGGCTACAACTTCAGCTATGTGGGCTTTTGATCGAGTAGTTCAAAAGAAAGCATCGGGTGTATATGAGGTGGATGTTTACTCAGCTTTATTTGCGAAGATAGACTCATTATTTCATAAGGTAGAAAACATATCACAGACAACCAATGCAACACAAACCAAAAAGCCAAGTTGCGAAGAGTGTGGAACAGATTATAATACAGTAGATTTTCCTATTCTAGCATAACGAATGTAAAAAGTGGATTTTGCACAATAAGGACAACGTCAACGGAATAACCCACATTTAGATACTTACACCCCAGTTTGGAGAAGAACACAAACTTTCCTTGGGCTAATCAGAATCAGAATAGGCCGCAGGATTAGGTTCAGTAGCATAAGAAGAAATTTTAGTTAGAAGAGATGTTCGGGAAATTTATGGAGAAAACAAATCAATACATGGAAGCTAATGATCAATTCATGAAAAAGACTGAAACAACTTTCCAAGATTAGAGTGCAGCTATTAAAAACCTGGAAACTCAAGTGGGGCAGATGACGTTCTCTATGACTGGTAGAGCACCAAGTTCATTACCCAATAATATAGAAATCAACCCAAAAGAACATGCAAAAGCAATAACAACCAGAAACGGGGTGCAATTACTAGAAATTCATGTAAAGAGGCCAATTGCGGGTAAGGAAACATTATTTTCTTCAAATGAGGAGAATGCAGAACTGACAACAGAAGCATCTTCTAAGGAGAGTTTAGATTCACCATAGGTTAGGGTAAACATTCTTATCAATCCTTACGAGCCCTCTATTCCATTTTCACATAAGTTGAAAAAGCACAAATTAGATCAACAGTATACGAAATTTATTTAGATCTTCAAGAAACTCCACATCAACATCCCATTTGTCGATGCACTCATCCAAATGTCAAGCTATGCCAAGTTCCTAAAGGACATCCTATCCAATAAATGCAAGTTAGAAGAACATGAAATGATGATGTTGACTGAGGAGTGTAGCTCCCGAATCCAGAAAAAGCTACCTCCAAAGTTAAAAGACCTAGGGAGCTTTACTGTACCTTGCACTATTGCATATTCCTATTTTGATAAAGCTTCATGCAATTTAGGCGCAAGTATTAATTTTAATGCCACTTTCTATTTTCAGGAAACTCGGGTTAAGAGAGGCTAAAGTAACTACAATAACTCTTTAGCTAGCTAATCGATCCCTTGCTCATCTACAAGAGATCATAGAAGACATATTGATTAAAGTGGAAAAATTCATCTTTCTAGTTAATTTTCTCATTCTCGAATGCAAGAGGACAAAGATATTCCACGCATACTGGACTAAACATTCTTAGCCACAAGGAGAGCTTTTATTGATATTTAGAAGGGTCAACTTATTTTGAGACTCGGTAAAGTACAATTTCTTTCAATTTCATCAAGACCATGAAATTCCTTATTGAGTCAACAGCTGCTTTGAGATAGATATGATCGAGAAGGTGGTCCAAGACACATTTCTACTGCATAACCCGTCAAATACATATGAGGCATGCATTGTAGACTCTCAATCCACTCACACTGATTCTCTTGAGATCGAGGAATGTCCAAGATTTTTGGAGACCAATCCACCATATATGCATAAACGATATTTTGAGGAATTGGGAACAGTACAAAGCTGTTACCATCCATTCAGCAACCTCTTAAATTGGAACTCAAGCAACTACCTTCTCATCTTTAATATGCTTACTTGGGGAAGTTCTCCACACTACCAATAATTATTTTAAACTAAATCAGCAAAGAAGACTACTAAAGTATTCAGGGACAATAAGACAGCCATTGGATGGTCCATTGACTGTGCATGCATAAAATTCTCATGGAAGATGATTTTCGACCTAGTTAGTCAATCAGCAAAGGCTTAATCCAAATATAAAAGAGGTAGTCAGAACAGAGGTACTGAAAGTCTTGGATGTGGGTATCATCTACCAATATTAGACCATGCATGGATTAACCCAGTTTAGGTCTTGCTGAAGAAGGGTAGAATAATAGTGGTGCAGATTGAAAAGAACAAGTTAATTTTCACCAGGACTATTGAGAAAGGGGAGTTTGCATTGATTATCGCACACTCAATGCTATGACGCAGAAGGATCACTTTCCACTTCTATTTATCGATCAGATGTTGGAAAGACTAGCACGACACTCACACTACTACTTTCTTAATAGAAACTCTGGATATAATCAGATCCTAGTATCACCTGATGATCAGGAGAAGACCACTTTTACTTGCCCCTACGGTACATTTGCTTACCGTATGATGCCATTCGATTTGTCCAATGCTCCTGCTACCTTTTAGCATTACATGATGGTGATCTTTTCTGATATGGAGGAGAAATTCATAAAAATCTTCATGGATGACTTCTCGGTGTTGGAATGTTGTTTGATGAATGTTTGGAGCATCGGAGTTTGGTATTACAGTGATGCAAAGAGACCAACTTGATATCGATCTGGGAAAAATGCCACTTCATGGTATAGGAGGATAATACAGTGATGCAAGGAGACCAACTTTGTATCGAAGTAGGAAAAATGCCACTTCATGGTACATGAGGATATTGTATTAAGACATCGCATGTTAGCTAATAGGATAGAGGTGGACAAAGTAAAAATTTAGATTATTGAGAAATTACTGTCACCTACATTAGTTAAGGATGTTCACAGTTTCATTAGGCATGCAGAATTTTATCAACGTTTCATTAAGGTTTTATCTAAGATCACAAATCCTCTATGTGACTTGCATGCCAAGGATGTCAATTTTGACTTCTCTGCTATTTATTGGCTTTCAACACTCTAAAAGAGAAGTTGACTTCAACCCTAGTTATCATTGCACTGACTTGGACTTTGCCATTCGAACCGATGTATGATATGAGTGATTATTTCATGGGAGCCACATTGGGACAGAAAGAACAAAATATTTCATGTGATCTACTATGCCAGCAGAACCTTAAACGACGTGCAGATTAACTATGCCACCACTGAGAAAGAGCTTCTAGCTGTGGTCTATGCCTTTGATAAATTTCGATCATACGTTTTTGGATCACTTATCTCGACTTGAGCCCGGAAGTAGAAGGAGTCAGTAGAGATCAATGAGATTTTTCTAGATGAGCAGATATTTAGTGTGGAAGATGTGCCTTAGTATGTGGATATAGTATCATCACACCGGACTATTCAAGTCATCAGTGAAAGAAATTCTTTTCTAACTTGAACTATTATTTTTGGGAGGATTTTATTCTCCACAGGCAAGGAGCAAATCAAATTATCTGGCGATGTGTACCTAAAGATGAAGTATCTCAAATGCTGGAGCAGTTTCATTCATCTGCATACACAGGACACTTTGGAACATCAAAGATGGCTGTTAAAGTTTACAGTCTTGGGTCTATTGGCCTTCACTCTTTCAGGATGCTTTTGAGTTTGTGAAAATGTGTGATAGATGTCAGCGCATGGGAAATATCTCTAGAAGGAATGAGATGCCATTAAATTGCATCCTAGAGGTAGAGCTTTTTAATGTATGAGGGATAACTTTATTGGGCCATTCCCCCCATCGTTCTCAAATCAGTATATCGTAGTTGAAGTTGAGTATGTCTCCAAATGGGTGGAAGCAGTAACATTGCCAACCAACGATGCTAAGGTTTCACTCTTTCAGAATGCTTTTGAGTTTGTGAAAAAGTGTGATAGATGTCAGCGCACGGGAAATATCTGTAGAATGAATGAGATGCCATTAAATTGAATCCTATAAGTAAAGCTTTTTAATGTATGAGGGATTAACTTTATGGGGCCATTCCCTCCATCGTTCTCAAATCAGTACATCCAAGTTGGAAGTTGATTATGTCTCTAAATGGGTGGAAGCAATAATATTGCTAACCAACGATGCTAAGGTTTCACTCTTGGGTTTCTAAAGAGGTACATTTCACCTGTTATGGCACACCTAGAGCTATCATAAGTGATGGGGAAAAACACTATTGTAATAGACAATTTGAGTCCTTATTGGCTAAATATGGCATCCGACATCGTATAGGAACTCCTTATCACCCACAGACCAGCGGGCAAGTTGAAATCTCCAATCGAGAATTAAAGTGGATACTTGAGGTGATGGTGAGTTCTTCAAGAAAAGATTGTTCTAAGAAGTTAGATGACACATTGTGGGCTAACGGAACAGCATTCAAAACACCTATAGGCATGTTTTCGTATCACTTGTTTTTGGGAAAGTGTGCCACTTGCCAGTTGAATTAAAATAATGTGCTTACTCAGCGGTCAGAAACTTAAATTTTGATTTGAAAGTAGTTGATGAAAAGAGATTACTTCAATTGAATTAAATGGATGAATTCCTACTTGAAGCCTAAGAAAATGCAGATCTATAAGGAGCGCGCGACAAAGTGGCATGACATGTGTATTTAAAGAAGAAAGTTCGAGATAGGTCAATAAGTCCTATTATACAATTCTAGACTCAAGTTTTTTCGGGAAATTTGAGGTCCATGTAGTCAGGTCCGTACATAATTACCAAGATATTTTCATATGGGATTATAGAGATCACTCATGTCAGCAAGGGGACATTTAAAGTTAATGGACAATGGCTGAAGCCTTACTGGAGAGGTGAATTCTCAAAAGAAAAGTCACACCATTCATCTTCATACATCGGAGTGAATCAATCTCCTTAAATTCGAGCTATGGACTATAAAAGTGCTTGTTAGGAGGCAACACAACATTTCTTCCCTTTTATTTATTCCATTTTACGCATTAGATTAAGAATTCTTAATGTTTTTGATGATTTTTAGTAATATTAGGTCATTCATTGTCACTATAGGTCACATAGTGTGTTTGCATGATCCACACCAGTTTACAGGTGTTGCACACGAATTTGGGAAAATGGAATGCTACTTAGTTAATTTGGTGTGAAAATACGCATTTTGAGCCAATAAGATCATTTTCAAGTTTTTCTAGATCATCGAGTGTTCTTGAGTTTAAAAGTGGTTTTAGAACCAATTTCATGACATATATGCACACCATATAGTGTGCAATGTGTTTTGACAAGTTTCAGAGACTATTGAAAGTCAGAGTGAAATATGACTAGAAAAACGAGATTTTCGAAAACTTTTACCAAAAATGTGTTTTTGGGGGAAATGAGTAAGTTTGGCAATTTTTTCCATGTTTTGTACACTCATCATACTTATCTAACCTTGTTGGCACAAAATTTGTTGCCGTGAGGCTACGGATGATCGAACGATCAACATATTTGAAACATGCAAAAATCTGCAAGCTAATAGTCTATGCGACTGTATAGCACTTACGTGGCTTGCGGTCCCATATAGAGCATTAGGGCCTAAATTGGCCCTGACTTTTTGTTCTATGCGACTGCACCCTCTTGCTCTATGCGGTCGCATAGTGTATAGTCTAACCAGAGTGCAATTTTAAATATTCACGAACACGGACCACACATCCACTTCTTGACAACACACAAGTACACCACAACTCCACCATCTATCACACACGAAAACACTCACACCACCTCAATTCACACACACGGCACTTATCACACATCAAAGCAAATTCACATTTTAATCTTCCATTATATGGAAATTCTTAATTGAAAACTCAAAGATATGTAATTAAATTTTCTTGCCCTCATTATATGGAAATTCTTAATTGATGATTTGAGAAAACATTGAATGCTTGAGATGGAGTAAGGGAATTAGGTAGATGATGGAGCTTATGATTTTGAGTTGAATTGAAAAATTATGGCTTGATTAAAACCAAGGTCTTGGAAGTTTTATTGAAAAATATAATGCTTGCAATGTGTTTGATAAATTGCCTATGTGAACATTTTGTGGTGATTTAGGTTTAATTTAGCATTTGACATTGTTGATATGTGTTTTGGATTGATTTTTGTGGCAAAATCTATTGACAAATATATTGGAAAACACAAAAACACAATTAACACACATAGGCATGACATGGTTAGGCACATGTCACTTTACGTCCCTTCATCCCTCAGTTTGCTAACCCAAACGAAGTTCGTTTGACATAAAAATTGAACATGTGTAAGACCAATATGTCCTCTTTCATATGCCTAGATATCACTAGGGAAATTTTCAATTTGTCTCGCTGATACCCGGAGGCAAACTTGCTTGGTTAATCATGGTATCAAATACAAAATTTTTCATTCTTTTAGTTGATTTTGGGATTGTGAGCCTCATTTTGAATGTTTTGGGATAATACCCATGCTTAATTACATATCTCACCGAGCATGACATCATTATACCCATTTTTGCTTTGTTTGGTTTCATTACTTGAATTCCTAGCGTATAAGTGTTGCATACATGCCTTTGCCATGAGTTTGGGAGATTTAGTCACTCGTGCTATTGGCTTATTGTCAAGTGAAATATCCTTTATTTATGTATCACATATAATTTAATGATTCCAAATTCTGTTCGTGTTTGCGAGATGCCTCCTAAGCGAACCGCTAAAGGAAAGGAGAAAGTTGCCTCCACTTTTAGTACTGCTCGTACTCTGGGACTGGATGGGGTGTATAAGAGGGTTTTTGAATTAAGAGTCCATATCTGGATATTCCAATATCATCAGCCATTGGGCATTACTTGAAGAGAGACAGGTTAAACTAGACTATTTTCCAGGGTTTGAGATTGTGACCTTAGTGCAGAATTGTGGATGGGAAAAAGTGGTGGAGAGACCATACCCTGTTTATGAAGGACTTGTTCGGGAATTCTATGCCAACTTCAACAGTGAAATAGACACCCTTGGATTCAAGCATTTACATCAGACATGGATGAGCGACAAGTGGATTATGTTCTCACCCGAGGTCATACATGAGTTGACATGACCCATCTTGAATCAACCTAATGGACTCGATACGTGTCGTGCGCTGATGGTAGATACTAGTTAAGTACCGGTCCCACCATCAAGGCAACTATGACCTGCTTTGACTGTGACATACTTTTATAAAATTCTTGATAGAGTTTCCTTTACAATATGGACTAAAACCACCTGAACAATAATTAATTTCCTCAAACTAGTATATATAATTTAAAACAGGGTGCAAGAGCCCCTCAAGACTCAAACTATTCAAAATAAAATGCTGATAAATCGATATATACTATGCTTTACAACTAAAAGTCCCCAAATATACTAAAGATACCAAATATACAGTGAGCCAATGATAAACATTTCAAAAAAAGCTACATGTACCCCAAAATAAATATGAACTAAATAAACTAGCAAAATGAGTCATACAGCTAATGACAATGTTTGTGACTCAACACGGTGGATCAATAGGCCCCAAAGCTGCTCAACGCAGCTACTACCTGTTAAGGAAAAATGTAACAAAATTTATGAGCTTGTAACTCAATGAGTGGATAGTTCGCAATGACGTATACTTTTTTCCTTTATACATATTTGCTAAAAAACTGATTTATTTTCTTACAACCTAAAAAAAGTTCTAAAGTTTGATCATATCTTTTAAAATTGAAGCATGCAAAAATCATAAAATTTATTACTCTTTATTCTGAATAACAACCGTAAAATATGTCGAGTGTAGATAATCTTGTATCAACAAAATATTTATGTAAAACTATCACTTATGTAAGTTAAAATCGTATTTCTATAACTGAACAAGCTGAATTCTATAATCTGAAATGAACTATTACTAATATTTGAAAATCTTTTAATCTAAAAGTGAATAGGCATAATATGATATACTAAAGAGTCACACCAATAAGTACCTAATGAATAGCCTTACTCATGTACAGAGTAATCTCGATGTACAAGGCAAAGTCATTCAAATTTGATAATCTGGTAATTCGATAATTTGGTCATACGTACGCGGAGTTGCCCCAAAAGCTAATCACCATAGTACACGGCCCAATGCCTATGTGTGTACAAGAGTGGGTCCCAAAGACCTCTAATAATCTAGTCATACACTATGGAAACACATTTTCATCAGTGCAGAGTGGGTAAAATCACCATAACTGATCATACATTGTGGAAACACATTCACACTAGTGCAAATTAGGGTAAAATCACCTAGGTGCTTTCTGGTGGTTTTTAAAATGACTTTAGATATGCTGAAACATATAATATGAATATAGTATGTTAGAAAAAGGATTTAAATGAACTGAATTCACTTTAAAAGAACTAACTATAAAGTCTGTTTGATTATGGAAATCATGCTGTCAAATCAAATATATAAAATAATTAACTTTTTAAAATACTACAAATTTAATAAATATTTATTTATGAAAAATAAACTTTTCCACTCACGAGTCTATGTATAGAAATCTTAATAAATTGATGAGCATTCCAAGCTTCCACGTCACTGCCTGAAATAACGATATAATTACTCAAACTAAAACCTGACAATTAAATTAATAGAAATCCACCACTTAATTTCTCAACTTCTATATTTATTCTTACATTTCCATTTCCACAACTTTCCTCTCTTAAATTATTTACCCACAAATCACCCCACACGATCAAATCCATCAAATTACTATATTTTCATAAAATTACTATCTTATACATATATAACCCCTATACATATACTAATCCAATACCTAACCTTCAATATTTATCATATAACTTCATTCAAACCTTTAAAATCTGAAAATCAATTATTTGACGAAAACAGCATTGAAATTCCAGATTATTAAATTGTGGCACCAGTTTATGTATATATTTAAAACTGTCTCCAAACCTATTGACAAAAAACAGCACTTTCTAGATAGAATTTCAAAACAACACATGTACATAAATTTTGCATGAAAATTGCTTAAAATACCAAAATTCAACCTCAACTCCGTATCTCACTTTAATACATCATAAATCAAGTGTTTTATATCATGTACACACAATAATCAAATATTCAAGCTCTAATTTGCAAATTCATTTCACATTTCTTACACTAATCTTCCAATAAATATATTTCTACTTGTTTAATACCTAAGATATATATCAATAAAATTTAATTCTTTCTAAATTTGAATATAAACAATTATTGATAAATCCTAAAAATGCAATTAACATTCTTCTTTAAAGGAAGGAGATGTTGAAGAAATGAAGAAACCAAACTTGTAAAAGTCAGCATCTACTTCTCTCTTTTTCCCTTCTTCCATTTTTTTTCTTTCATTTTCTCTTCATGCTTCTCGATTCTTCTCTGCTCCTCTCCATGAAATGAGCCACATTTCAATTAAATAAATGGCAAAACAATGCAATAATTAATATGAGTCCCTCAACTTTGGTATAATTTGTAAATTAGACCCTTATGATACCACGATCACCAACTAGTCCCAACAAATACCACTTTCTTATAATAGTCCCCACGGAATTATTTTACTTAATTTAAGTCCTCAATTGACTCTGGCTTTGACTAATTGAATCTTTGACTTTGACTATAATGAGTAGGGTGTAACAATCTTACACCCTTCAAAGAATTTCGTCCAAAATTCATTTAGCTAGAATTCGAACACATAAGGGTGCAAAGCACATCTTTACTCCCCACTTGGCCGTTATGCCTCTTCCATTGAATGATTCCTCTAACAAACTTTGACTAGACACGGAGCTCATTCCTTCCTATCTTGAATCTTCTTTGACTTTTTCTATATCAGATCTCCACAATTATACTAGATAAATCCGTTGTAACTTCCATCATTAAGAAATTGGACCTAAGTTTTAAATAACATCTGAAAGAGCAATATATGATATTCTCGACCTTTCATTTTACTAAATCTTAGAAAAATTCAATTATTTCCCAATTTGAAGTTTAAGATACTACTTTTCATATTCTCCAAAACTTGATCTTATATCATGATTAGAACTATTCCCTTATCAAATCCTCTTTATAAAACAATAGTTACAAACTAAGATCGAATAACATTCTTTTGCCAATTTCATCCTAATAAATACGTCCTTGGAATATTTCAATATCATATATAACCTTAATTATCGCAATTGTGTCTAGTTCTTATATGTAAATTCTATGAAAGATAAATAATTATCCAAATCCCCTTTAATTAACTAACCATAGTTGATAGCCTCCCTTCTGAACTTGTCTTCATAGTGTCCGACATTCAATTAAAAGAGGCTGAACGATGTAATTTGGTTATATAACTCCCTATGACTAAGCTAAAGATAGATACTCAAACTCCACCATATAAATAATAATCTTATCCATATATAATTTTATAAATTACTTCATGAACTGACTATGTCATTTGGAAAGAATCTCATAACCTTTATCGATCTATAAATAATGATCCAAATACCATTTTGTATCCATTCTAAGTATTTGGAAACCCAAATGAAAAGATTTGTGAGAGTAACTACTTCNCTTCAATTTCAACCCTTTCGAATAAAAATATACCTTAAACTCTAGTTATCCATAAGTATCAATGTCTCTCGCAATGTGATAACACCACAATTCCTAAATTCAACCCCAATATAACCCACTCTAATCATGTTTTAATAATATCTCTTCAACAATGTACCAGATAATCCATAATTTATCATTTTACTTCAGAACACTACCTAAACCCTAAAATAATTCATTATTATAAATCAAACCCTCCTCAGCTTTAGATACATATTTCCTCATAACTTAATCTAATAGCAAAACTTTTTATACTTCTAAACCCTCACACGTTTGGTGATGTCTCTTTCTATAAAGATACAATAACATTTAATCCTCGATAATTCTATTCTCTTGTTCCATAAAGAGACCATTGACCTATTACCAATCCATAAGCTTTCTTGTACATTGCATAAAGACCTTTAATTAAGATAATGTAACCTAAGGACACCATTCCACAGTTGAGTAAAATATACATTTGACGATCATCTTAGACTTTAGACTATCCAACTATCATCCATATATTCCATAATGAATAAATCTCCATAGGACTAGAATACTTTACTCGTGAGATCCAAAATACAATCAAATATAACCCAACAATTACATCACTAAAAATTCATTAAATTCACCTTAACTTCAAACTCTGGCTCAAACTTCCCAAATGTATGTAAAATAAAGTAACAATCCAACAAATGGCCATGATAAAATTAATTAACTTAATAACCCAAATATATCATCATCTTATTTTGTATAGGACAACCATGACATTCATTTACTTGTTATTTACCATATCATGTTATGATCATGTAACCTTGTCATTTATCATCATATCGTATGACACCAAACATTTAATAGTATCCATTTTCCTTAAGATCACAAAATAGTAATCTTCATATTTATCGTGTAAACATTTCACACATCAATTTATCGCCAAGATTCCATATGTTAATTTCCCAATCTCAATAAATTCCAAAGGTAATATTCTGTACTCCCGATTTACATAAACATACCTGAATGCACGCATCAATTTAATCCTATTTCTACCCATTACCCCCATAATAAGTAGTCATTATGAAGTTTATCCCTATTATTCTCACATCTTGTATAATCAACAACTCATAAATAATCGAAATAATTGGAATCACGGAAATATTAATTCCCTTGATGCCTAAAATACACAATAACACATTGTTATCTATCAATCAACAAATCACCATTTTATCTTCCACAAATTCCTATCATATAACATGAGTATACACCATTATGATTTCTATCATCATCTCATATAAGTGGTCACAAATCACCACAAAATATTGATAACCCTAATGACCATTTGTCTTAACAAAAAAAAAAAAATTCCTCATTGATGGTCACCAATTACACAAACAATATCATTCCCTTTTACTTATCGTGCAAACTATAACCAAAGATTTTCCTATATATACATTAAATGATCATATAATTCGGTACTTAGGTAACTGTATACTCTATTCCTTCAAAGCACTCTTAATTGTTACCAGGTTACACACACTATTGTACCAACCCAACAAGTTATAACATTGTCAACCATTAGATCATTGCAACTAACATACTTACATACTAGTCATTTCTGAATTTATTAAAAATATTCTTCTACCACTTTAGGTTCCAAACATTGTAGTAGCAAGAGCTTCAGAGCCTGTGATTTTTGCCGCCACGACATGTGACCATAAACACTAAATATGCATGATATGCCAATGCTTGAACTATGAAAACTTTCAAAATCATGCTCAGATACCAACTGACACGACCTATCCCGAATCACCATAATAGACCCGACACGTGTCGTGCACTGATGGTAGATACTAGCTAAGTGCCGGTCCCACCATCAAGGAGACTATGGCCCACTTTAACTGTAATATACTTTTATAAAAAATTTGATAGAGTTTCCTTTGCAATATGGACTAAAACCACTTGAACAATAATCAATTTCCTCAAACCAGTACACATAATTTAAAACAGGGTACACCAACCCTTCATAACTTAAACTATTCAAAATAAAATGGTGGCAAATCGATATATACTATACTTTACAACTAAAAGTCCCCAAATGTGAGCCAATGATAAACTTTTCTAACAAAAGCTACATGTACCCCAAAACAAATATGAACTAAATAAACTAGCAAAATGAGTCATACAACTAATGATAATGTGTGTAACTTAACTCGGTGGATCACTGGGCTCCAAAGCTGCTCAACTCAGCTACCTATTAAGGAAAAAGGTAAAAAATCTATAAGCTTGTAACTCAGTGGGTGAATGGTTCGCAAAGACATATACTTTTTCCATTTATCCATATTTACTAGAAAATCTGATTATTTCTTACAGCTTAAAAAAGTTCTAAATTTTGATCATGTCTTTTAGAAAATTTAGAACTGAAACGTGCTAAAATTATAAAATTTCTTACTCTTTATTTTGAATAACAATCGTAAAATATGTCGAGTGTAGAAAATTTGGTATCAACAAAAAAATCTATTTAAAACTGTCACTTCTGTAAGTTAAAATCGTATTTCTGTAACTAAATTAGCTGAATTCTATAATCTGAAATGAACTAATATATAATATTTGAAAATCAATGAATGTACAACTGAATAGGCATAATATGAAATATTAAAGAGCGAATAGGCTTACTCATATACAAAGTAATCTCGATGTACAAGGCAAAGTCATTCAAATCTGATAATATGGTCATACGTATGTAGAGCTGTCCCAAAGGCTAATCACCTAGTACACGTCCCAAAGCCTATATGTGTACGAGAGTAGATCCCAAAGACCTCTGATAATCTGGTTATACATTGTGAAAATACATTCACATCAGTACAGAGCAGGTAAAATACCATAATTGATCATACACTGTGGAAACACATTCACACCAATGCAGATCAGGTAAAATAACCATATGAAGTCATACACTATGGAAACACATTAACACCAGTGCAGACTGGGGTAAAATCACCTAGGTGCTTTCTGGTGGATTTTATAATGACTTTAGATATGCTGAAACATATAATATGAATATAATATGCTAGAAAAATGATTTAAATGAACCGAATTAAATTTTAAAAGAACTTACAATAAAATCCATTTAGTTATGGAAATCATGCTGTCAAATCAAGTATATAAAATAATTAACTTTCTGATAT
>CAIGRB010161654.1:1255-37080 GCA_903798255.1 Fraxinus quadrangulata
ATGTGGGTCCTATGTGGGTCCGATTAAATGTGAAAGGATGTCAACCAGGGTGTTAAATTTTTTCTGGCAAAGTAGTTTAATTCTAGGTTAGAAATCCTTACATAATCTCCTGCTTCTATTCACAGATACATTCTGCAATCCCTTTTATGAACCAGTCAGGCATCGATTTTGACAAAAACACGAAAATAAAACACGTGATAGATAGCTAAAAAAAAGTCATGAGCAGGTAGAAGCCCCTATCAGTCACTGTCTTGTCTTACCTTCAATACTTCTTAAATGTACACTTGATTTTCTTCAAGCTTTATGGGCACCATATCCACACGCAGATAGAAACCCCATCAATCTTCCATCCTGTAGACTTCACCTTACATTCAGTAGTTCCTCAACGTATACTCAATTCTTCAACCTTTACGCGCACGATCACGCCATGAGCCTTGATGTATTGTTAGTACCTGTAGTGACAAGATTTCATAAACATGGTCACCACACAAGCCATAGCTGCAATCAACCATAATATCACGTGAAATCTCTAACCTGGTTACTAAGAAGACTTTTGACGGGTGGACTATCAATGTCCTCATTTGTATTATCATCCTCTTCTTCTTTGTCATCTGTTTCTGCATCTAGTGGCAGTGAAGGGGCCCCAAACATCGCCTCATCATGAGCAGCCTTGATATCTTCCTCTTTCTTCGCCTGTAAAATGAAAGAAATTTATACAAGTTAAAAAATCTTAGACGAGGATATGACTTTCTCAGAACAGACCATCAATCAGAAACAAACAAAAAAGCAATCGAAGGATGTGCACAGTACCTCCACTACAGAAAACCGAAAGCTTTGCCCCAAGTGCTTGACTAATGCTGCATCATCCTCCACAGCTGCCATCATGTGACAAAGCATTATCATCACTCGTAGCATCATATACTAGAAAATGTTGGAACTTTGAACAAACTTTAAGTCTCCACTTGGCAAATTTATAAATGGTATATAAAGATGAATAGTAGCGAGTCCACGAAATGTGTGAATATAAATGAGATGTAGTTAAGAATGAATGGCTGAAATTAATATATGATTTTGACTGAATTCATAAATAGGTTGCCAAACCAAGGCTAAAAATTATTTCTAGCGTATCACAGCTTGTAAACCAATATTAAAAGCTTGGAACAAGCATGTTTGGTAGGGGAATATAATCGATTTCAATTACAAATAGATAGAAATGAGTTAAAATAAGTGAGTATTAAGTATTAACTATGGATCCTATAAATAAAAAGTAGGCCTTTGACCAAAAAGTGTGTATAAATTAAACACCTTCCTCACACTTACTGAATGAATTTTTTCTATGAGATATCTCATTATGAAAATTTGCCTATGCATCAACTAACCTACCCTGGAAGAATCCTTAGTCAATGTACCATAAGGTTTTTCCTTTCCAATCTGGTTCATGGGCTAGGTTCCCTCAGCTCCTTGCAGTATTTACATTTTCTTTCACCAAAACTGCCCTCCTCACACTTATTGAATGAACTTTTTCTATGAAATATCTCTTTATGAAAATTTGCCTATGCAGCAACTAAACTACCCTGGAAGAATCCTTAGTCGGATTCCTAGCCTATCTTGGCTGTAAACCAATATTAAAGAGTTCCAACAAACATCCAATAATGTTAAAATCCTCTATTGTGGAATCCCTTATAAATAATATGGTCTATGACTCCGTATAATTTTTTGTCTTTGTTTTTTCTTGAATTATTTTATTGATTCATGTTGAGGCTTACGGTCGGAGGGATTCGAACCCCCAACACCGTGGTTCGTAGTCACATGTTTTAGTCCTCTGAGCTACAGGCACCAACCCCATCTCCATTGGATCCGTTCCCTAGAGTACCTCAAAAAAGAACCTTTCCTCTTCCCTCCCCACCCATTTCATTTCGGTTCAGCAGAACGTAGACATACTGACACATACCTAATTTAGCCTTTCCAAACACAGATTAATGCCCTTTCTTTTATTTCTTTTCTTCCAGATCAGATAACATTACCCATTAATCATTAAAAAGTTGAAGCAGTAACAAAGGCTTTTGACTTGCTCCGACGCAAGTAAGAACATAGTTTTACTTTTAGCCCGTTTGACTTCCATTAAAACAAAACACTTTATTTCTTATACTTATTTTCAACTACATATTCATACGATAAAACATTTTACACGTAATCCTAAAACTTTTCCCTACTTTTAAACCACACATTCTCCAAAAACTCAATATTCAAAACATCATTTACCCCCAATTTCTCTTTATAATGGTTGTCAAACAGGGGCTCAATCTAAGACCAACATATTCGCAGATTTTCCATCAAAAGTAAAATTTTAGTCGGGAATTGGAAATATAGAATGGAAGAGTTTCTACTTAGTAGTGTATTGCTGAATGGTACATTGAAAACCATTCGACCTCGTTGGACACTCAACAGCTTCCGTCGGACTGACTTTGCTCGCTTAACTACTTAGTTGATTGATAGCTTGAGTTGACCAAATCATCCAGGAAGAAACATAAAATTAGTATTTCCACAATTTTCTCTTCAGAACAAAACTACACCCGTTAAATGGTTGAGGCAAATTGTGACGCCTTATCTTTTCCTCCCTGAATAATGCATGCCTCAGTAGTTCCTAAATGATTTCTAATACCATAATCTTTAGTAAATATACTTCTTTTTTTTCGACAGTTTAGAGTTAAAATCATTAAAATCTTTTAGCAAATATACTTGGTTTTTTTTTTTTTTTTGACAGTTTAGAGGTAAAATCATTACTAAATGGGCTTCATGAGTCTATAATTGGCACATGCCCATCAAAGTAATGCAGAAAACATCCTTCATGCACTGATTACCCTCAACCTAATAGAGGAAAAAATGCCTAGTTGTCCCAAAAGTGAGATTATATCACAAAAAAAGGAGCATATGATCTAAAAAAGAGAGATGTGAAAAGCCAGTACAAAGAATTAGATAAGTTAGGAACATCTGAACCTAACGAGAATTCTAATCATACACATCAGCAACTACTATTGCAAACATAATCTACCGAACACATGAGATATTGAGACCAAAATAAATCCAAATTATCAGCCAGAGGAAAAGAATGCTATCAAATTTTGAGTACTGATGAAAAAGACAAAACCTTCGATTTCCTCGTCATCCAGAGGGGCATCCTTGTTGAAGTCAAATCGCTCCCATCCAGATCCCATTCCCATGCTTTCATCCTTTTCAGCTGCAAGTAGAAAAACATGAAAATTTCACAATTTCTACACAATACTTGATAGTAAGAAGTCACTTTCAAACTAAATTTTATACCAACCACGATAACGTTATTGGCAATGCTATATTTAGAACTGAAAAAGAAACTATCAAATATAGGTGTGACATAGATTTCACACCATGAAATTGGGTCCTTGAAAATTAAAATTCATGAAAATGCAATTTAAATTTGAACTTGATTCCATGCTGGAGCCTTACTTTATGGTACCAAACATGATAGGTGACAATTTTTTATTATTCTCCAGCTCATTCCAACACTTATAATGAGCAAAGTTAGATGGAATCTTTTCGGCAATGTCAAACAAATCTATACAATCTGAACGTTGGAAATCATAGATCTCCAACAAAAAGCACTGCTAAACTAAAGCAATAAAGTTCTCCATCAAAGAATATATATAGGGAACACCATATGTCTCTCATGCATAATCTTCCTAACACGTTCCTAATGTGCAAAGCTTGCCCTTTAACTTTACTACACCACCAGAGATTTCAGGTGAAAATTGTTAGTGTTGCACAGGACCTGAATTCAAAGTTTCTAAACTTTCTCATCACTGGATTCATTGCGAAAATAGTATCAAGGCCTTCACTATCTGTCAAAAATAGAAAGTAGCCACATGCAGCTACCAGATCTCAATAGTCTCTGGGACCATATGGAACATGTCCCAAGAATGTAGCTACAGTTTTCTTTTAGCAAGTACGTGCACCATCATTCATTATGTTCATTTTTCATCATAAAAGTGAGGTGACTGAGGAAAAGAGAACACCTTGTAACAAAGCAGCCTGGTTTTGAAAAGTAGTTTATACCTGGTGGCTGGTGTTGCAGTGCACCTAAAGCTAAGCAATGATATGTGTAAGTTATGAAAGAATGACCAAAGACTTCTTTTTATGCACAGTTCATGTCTCCTTCGGTCGTACTTAATCATCTAGTCGAAGTTGTTCTTTTTTTTTTTTTTATGTGTGTGTGTTAAACTGATTACTGAAAGATCATATCATGGATTCCTGCAAAACGTACGGGAGTGTGCAATTTATCAGTTACTTCCACATCTACAAGTGATTTACCTATTGCTCCACCAAAAGGTCTGTGCTTGACATTGTTCAAGTAACCGAATAGCTTGCGATTATAAATTTTTATGGGACAGAAATGACCTTGCAAATTATCCAGCTTAAACCCAAATAAAAATAAATTAACTCAACTGCTTGTCTGCATCAGTGTCACAATGTTTTGTAGGATTTATACAGCGTTAATGTTGGATAGCAGTGTTCGAGTATATCAAGTATTCAAGAAAGTGGCCAACTCATGCTATCAGAAAGAAGACGATATTTATGTCATTTTATACTTCCAAAATTCTTAAAAGATTTGCATCGATTCCTGCAGATACAGTCAACATCAGTTAGCTGGGTAGGGAACTTCAACTATGCAGTTGAAGAACAAAACTTCACCTCCTGCACTATGCTCGACTTTATATTGCCAACCTGAAGTTTCATCACATGATCGTGTGTGCAAAGCATCAAGATTGTGCGTGCATCTGTGCAAACAATTCCAAACAACTCCCAATAACATTGCAGCCAAACTCAACTCTTAAATATCTTAGCTGCACGAATAGCACGAGGATAGCAGTTTAAGCTATTGATTTAAGCAAATTTTTTGTGGTATGTTCTTCTTGCATGTCAGATTTTCTATCCACAGAACAATAACTACCCTTGGAATCATTTTAGCTTATAATAGCAAAGTCACATATTCCTAGTGCTGGTTATATCTCTAGTTCCATTGCTTCATGTAGTTTCCATGTTACAATCACATTTCTGAAAGCTGCACTCAATCAAAGTTTTGACTTCATTCCAGTTCGCTCTTCCAAAAGTCTTGTAATTTGTTAAAGTAAAGAGTTATTAACTGGCACCCTCAGTTGTTCCAACAGTTTCCAACTGTGCATAGAAGGTGCAAGGAGCTTAAAGTTCCAAGTACCTCAAATTACTGCTTTCTGGGATGTTATGTTATGGAAGACTTTTTGTGCATCACAGTTCTGTAACCTAGATTATGATCAAATCTTTCCTAAGATTAGTTAATAACTAAAAATCCTCGCAGGATAACATATAAGGAACCCAGGGCTAGAATCAAAGGGGGCAGGTTAATTATGTTCTCAGGGTGGCTGAAGGGATAGACTACAAATCTAACCTTTGACATCCTTTGAAGCTGAAGCCAGCAGCAGAAGGTATCAAAAGGACATGCATTAAAAGTATCACAGATAGGCACTCAGATACACAGAGGAAGTGCAAACGAAAAATTAGGATAATTACCAGTTTTTGAAAGCTGCAATTTCATCTTCGCTTTGACTCTTTCAGCTGATGTCTATTAAAAAAAACGCCATTACCAAATTTGATATGACATAGCATTTGCAGAAAACATATATAAATAGTAGAAAACAACATACATTCAACTTAAAGCACTACATTGTGCCTACCACTTATTGTATCCATCTTTGCAGGTAAAGACAGGACAAATTGAAGTATGTATTTTGGGCATTTCTTCTCCACGGATCATGATCAATACAAATAATTCAGATACAATTTGAACAAAAGAAATTCTAATGCTTAAGTCACAGAACTGCTCTTAGTGATATAATGCCACTGCTTATGCAAGAAGATTGGCACAAATTAACCTTTGACCCCGAGAAATAGCTACAGCCTTGTAGTCCCCAGCTCCATCCCCCGTCCCCACTCAGAAAAATTGCCAATCTAATGGAAATCAATGAAATCAGAACATGTACATAGGTTTTTTTTTTAAAATAGCTTTCACTATTCACTCTTAAACAAGCCTCAATTGCATTTGTTTAAGTTCACATCTTCACACTATGAATAACACCATTCAGATTTTCCAAAGGTCATATACAGTTGAAAATCTCTCTTTAGACACTGAGGCAAAGAGATAATAAGCATTAAACAAACCAATATACCCTAAAGCCAAATGGCTTAACACCCTTATTACGATCAAATATCATGAAATTGTGGATACAAGGCTCGTGTCATATGACTCATACCAATTACCCTTGTGGAATCTGCACACTATCAAATTCAAAGTCACAGAATCTGACCTTTTTCGCTGCAAAACATTAGAATACACAAATTCTAGAACCAAAACCACCAACCAGAATCAACACACAAAAAGCTTAAATCTTGTGGCTGTAAAACTAATTGCACGTATATTAAAAACCCAAATTCCAATTTTTTTTTTTGCAAAATCAATGATTGAAATTTGAAAGGTGATAGTTCTGAACAACAACACGCACCATCTTGTCATAACCTTCAATCAGTTTAGTGTAATCAACCCTGCCTCCGCCCCCACCACCATTCTTCTTCTCCCCACGCTTTCTACACTTCTCCGTCCTCTGCCCTGGCGACCCGCTCCTCGACCTCTTCTTACTCCTCTCTCTGTCTCTTTCCCTGCTCCTACTCCTAGACTGATGTTTACGCCTTGACCCATAATCCTCCCGGCTCCTGCTCCTTCGCCTTGCCCGCCTATCCCGACTCCGGTGACGATGCCTTGAATAACTATTTGGGCTCTGGCTCCTGCTCCTGCTCCTGCTCCTGCTCCTGCTTCGGCGCCTAGAATATCTAACTGGGCTTCGGCTTCGGCTCCTGCTACGGCGTCTTGAGTGTCTATCTCTAGTTTGATCTCGACCCGGACTCCGGCTCCGGCTCCGGCGGCTTGGGTTTCGACTACTTTTATCATGGTTTGGGGGTTTTACGTCAGGCGCTTTGTTAAGCTTGTTTTGGATGGACTCAAGCTGGGCTTGTTTCTGGAGACTGGAGGACGCGGTGGGACTGGAGGCTTTGACGAAACTGCTGAGAAAAGATGAGGTGGTAGGAAGAGCGGAGCCTCTGGGTGGATCTGTGTTGTTGGCGGGAGTATTGGAAGAGAATCCAAGACCTTGTTTGAATCTGGCGGCGCCACCGCCTTTCTGAGTTAACTCGTCGTAGTACGCCGCCAATTTGTCGTCCTCCATTTGCCGGAAGTGGCAGGCTGGCAGCGGAAGCAGAAATGCGGGTGAGAATGCTATGAATTGGTCTATTTTGACTTAACAGCATGTTGGGCTTAATCTATTTTTACAGTTAACTTAGGCCCAGAATCAACCCGAATATTCAGCCTGTAAATTTGAGCCCAGCACGCGTATTTTTATTATTTTTATTTTATTTTTGAATTGTGATTTTTAATTTCATTATTTGTGATTTTCGTGTCGTTTAGATTTCGGTTTTTAAAGTTCAACTCTACAGTCTGCCCATCTACCCACCTTGTCGTCATCACTATAACTATTACGAGTCCAAAAAATATAATTTTATTTGATAATATCACACGAATTAAGAAGTGAGAAAAAAAGAATAGTCAAGGTAATTGAGGAAATAAAAATATACTTTCGAGTAATAAAAAGGGGAGAAACAAACTTTATGGGATGTTTTTGTAATTTTTATTTCAATAAATATGTGCGAATTCTCTGAATTATCGCTCAAAACATGAAATTATACATTTTTCCAAAATTCTATAATAATGGAATAAGATTATGGATCTTTATGGTTAAACTTAGCTCGACAAAATAGTTGAATTTTTATTGAGCTTTTAATGAGTCAAGTTAATATTACGACTTTATCTAAAACAAATCAATGAGATTCTAAATCATGTTTGATAAAAATTCTTTAAAATTTATTTTTAACAAACACATTTTTTTCAAATATACGCTCTGTCGTTAAAATAATTTTACACGTGAACTCGTAACTTTTCTAAATACATTATTTAAAAAAATATTGTTTTACCAAATTTATTGTCAAGAAATCTATATCAAAGAGGTTCTCAATTAGACCAATTTGATCTCGTTCTAAAGAAAATAAAAAATTTATAATTAAATTAAAAAGCAAAAAGATCCGATGTTAGTAGGGTTGGCAATCAAATCAAATCAAATAAATCTAATCTAATCAATTAAAAAGATTTGATTTAATAGAAGAATGACACAAAAGGGATCAAATCAGCCCATTCTTTATTATTTATTACAAGTAAAGAGATCATCCATTCATTATCAAGATCAACTGTCGGCTCGGTCAACTTCATTCTTTTAAATTATTTTTCTTTTTTCCTTTGGTGGTGGAGTTGGACGAACTTTTACAGATTTCTTAATCTAAGAGGATATACCAACATTTTACTTTTCAGGTTATAAAACCCAACAAAATATGCACATCGATTGACATTTATCGTAATCTAAGAGGATATACCAACTTTTTACTTTTCAGGTTATAAAACCCAACAAAATATGCACATCGATTGACATTTTTCATGTGTCAGAAATTTGACAATTGATTGAATTATGTGTTGTTCAGATCAATGTGTCAAAATCTGTCAACTCACGTAGGTGTAAACCAATATTTCACTTTCATGTACATGTAGCATGATCTATTTTTGGAACGCAATTTGTTTATTTTCGATATGTCTTGACATAATTTGATTTCGAATAATGTTATGCAAGGTTAGGGTAACTTTTAGCATCAGTTTATGTGATATTAAATTGTCATCGAAATAATAAGTTTAATTAAATTTAACGACGTGAAATTTAAAGAAACATATCTACTATTGGCTACATAGCGTTACTCTTTGATTTTTATCAAGAACACGCATAGTACTTTGGTTAGTTTTCCAATGTATCGCGAAAAGACAAAATTGAATCACCTCAAACATTTACTAAGTTGAATCACTTCACTGAAATTGTATTAATTTGCATACCATTTATTTAGTCATCTTCAACCTATTGCACCAAATATTAAATCAAATGAACAATTTTTCTTTTAAAAACTACTTTTTACAAATTCTATTATTACTTATATTACCACAAACTACTTTTAAATAAATTTTAAAATATTACACTTAATACCACAATTTAAAAATATTATATTTCACATCACAAGATAAAAAAAAAAATTATATAATTGTTCCACCAAATGAAGTGCTGCAACACTGTTTATTACACTAATTTGGTGTCATAATTTGAAGTTCAGTTGGAGGAGCATTTTCATACCAACGCCAAATCAGTATTGGGTTGGAGTTGCCCTTACGTAGTGACATCTTTGTGTGTCTTTGTGATGGAGAATCTTTTAAAGGAAATGATTTTTTTTTCCCCAGTGTGCTTACCTCTTGTGATTTGGTTCACTGGATGATGCCACTATCTCAATATTATCACATTAAAGTGTTAAGGGATATATTACAAAAAGATTGCTTAACACTTTGAAACACCTATTCTTATGGTAAATACTTGAACAAATGTCAACTTTCTAGTTTTTTTTTTTTTTAAATCGAAAATTTGAATTAATACTTTATATTTGCTAAACCAGTTCCAAACTATGCAATATCTAGCCTCTCGTCCTAAGTAATTACTTGAGAATATTTGTTACCTCTATAAATTCAGTTCAAGATTAGACTATATATCGAGGTATCATAACAAATATCATATATATTGTAACAGATAGTATAACAAGAGATATCGCGCATGCTAAAGTATGTTTGAGAAGTTTTCATGGATAAATGGTTAATACTTGTAGATAATTTGATATAGGTAATTAAAAAAAAAACTCGTGTGTACATAAACACGAGCCAAGTAATTAATACGTGGGATCCCATTATTTCCATGTCACATGTTTCTCTTCCTCGAGAGTCTTAGAAGATTATTCTCCAATAAGACTAAATGCATTTCTTACAGGGAAATAAATTTTTCATAGAATCCTACATTGCAAATTTAATCTAAATGTATCAATATACAAAGAACTTGATAAGAATGTTCAATTGTTATTCCCAACTGCAAATATGAGTACGACTGACATAAAAAGTTCTTAGAAAGGCTCTTTATCTTTTACCATCTTATAAATAAAAAGTATCTTAGAGATATAAAATTGATCTTCTGCTCCAAGTGTGCGGATATAAATTTATCATTGTTGATATGACAAAGGAAACCGTAAGTATGGTTCTTTAAATATAAAATTGTTTAATAGAACAATAAGTAAGATTGTTTTATCACATTAATAGTAAAAAAAAAAAATTATCTTGTTCATCGAGCGTAGGAAATCATATCTACTTAGAGATGCGCCCTTCAAATTCAAGTTTTGGGATTATGCTATACTATCATAAGAGGATACATAGGGACACCACTATGTAAAGGATTATGTTTACGTAGCATGATCCCAAGTTTCTTTATTGTGTTGTGTGTGTGTGTGTGTGAGAGAGAGAGAGAGAGTCGAGGGACTTGATGAACCTGAGATTTCACGCAAATGGAGGTGATTGTCACAATCTTTTTGTAGGGCCCCAATCTGTCTCCGAATCAACATTTGATTGATTAGGGACTGTGTTTGAGGTTTTCCTTCATGATTTTCACGCCGCCCCCTTGCATTTACGACCTTTTTCTACCAATTTGTCAATGCTTAAATAATCTTTTATCATGTCAAGATCTCAATTATTGAATTGATTGACCCCCGGCCCCACTGCTCAATCTAGTCCAACTCATTTTATTTTAAACTATAAGAAATAAAAACAATATTGAATTAAACCATTTTACCGAAAAGAAATTGACACCATCGTTGACATCATCTCACATTGTAGTCGAACCCATATGAATTAAAAGTAAAATAAAAAACTCCCCTCCCCCTATTGTGAGGGGTCTGTCAGGGAGGATGTCAAACCCTCCCTGGCACCCCAGCACAATTCAACAAAATTACCGCGCATACATTCTAATTGATATTCTATTTTATATATATAGTACATAATTTTATCATTAATTTTTTTAGCACTTAAAATAATCAATGATCTTGATTTTGCCACATATTCAAGTGTCATCCAAAATGTAGAAAACAATTTACAAGTAACATAATTGAAATAAAAATATTTTCTCGGCCCTTGTTTGAGCTTCATTAAAATTGAGGAAAAATATATATGAAATAGTGATTTTTGAAAGAATGTATAGTTAAAAAATAAGAAAAAATTTTGAATTTACATGTAATATTATTTTATTAAAGAATATATGTAATTGAAGAGAAGAAAGAAAAATGTATTAAAATTTTAATGGAACCCAAACAAGGGTTTATTTTCATAAAGATAAATTTGCTTTCCTTTTTACATAAATATTAAATTATATGTCGCTTTTCTTATTAAGAGTATAGCTATTTTTTAATCTTCTAATAAGTCCATATTTAATGTACATTGTTATCAATAAATATAAAATATTCGTATTTAAAATTTAAAATATTATTATCGCAAAGGTATATTAGGAAAAATATAACTAAAATTTATTATTCCAACTATATTAATTACAATTTTCTTAATCGATATGAAAATAGAAGTAAGTTTATTTTTATGAGACGGTTGTAATATTGTTATTATCTCTTTAATTACAACTTGGAGAATACAATATTACATAAACTCAAAAGTTTCTAAATTAAATATGTTTTTGTGTGATCAAAATGAATAATGTTACTTGCAATCGCTCACTATCGTAATCGTCTTATATAAAATACATGTAACAATTAGTGATTTGATATATGAGATACTAAAAAAACTATCACATTAATGTATCAAATCACTAATCGTCACATGTATACCACAACCATTTGTGACCACCACCACCGTCACCAACTGAACGTCGCATTACCTCACAACCATTTGTGACCACCACCACCACCGTACCATCGTCGCCACACCACCATCATTTGCAAAACGCCAACAAACACTAACAAAAATCATCCCAAAACTCCGACTAAGCATCAGATCGGATCAGATCCAAAACTATCCCGAAAACCATCTTTAAACTATCACATACATAACACAAGCCAGTTTACAGAACAATCGAAACTCAAATACGGTAGAACATAATGAAACTGGAAAATAAGTAACACACTATATCGTTCGCTGTGCAGCTCCATTGTTGTCGCTGAATGCATAGCACCGTGTGCAATGGCTTTGGTCTCTCGACGATGGTTTTCTGATGGAAAATGAAAATGAGGAGAGAAGTGAGAGGATAGGGAGAGAAGAGAGGAAAATGATTTATGGTTTGAAAGTGAAATTAGGCTGGGAGAATGGGGTGATGGTGGGTTTGCAGATTAATTTAATTTTATAATATTATTATTAATACTGAAAAGTTGAATTATCACTTGATTTTTGTACAAAAACTTTTAATCCCGTTTTTTGAATTTGAGAGTTAAAAATCACGTGTGTGTAATTTTCACGGTAAGCTATCATTATTCAATGTAATGATATATTATTAAAATATATAGACGTACGTATAGACTCTCTCCGTCTCATTTATATAGACTCGTTTTGTTTTTTCACACGAATTAAGAAATTTTATTTAATGTTATTGAAAAAATAATTTTTGTCAAAAACTTTCCTAGTTTACCCTCATTTAATTATCAATGATTAGTAGTAAATTATTATTGAAAATAGTAAAAAAATAAAGGTATATTAATAAACGAATAAAACAAGACGTTCTTAATTAAAAAAAAAGACTATATAATTGAGACAAGAAAATAAGGAAAGTTAACTTATATAAATGGAGCGGAAGAATATAATTTATATTTTCATCATATATTTAATTAAGTTTTTTGTAATCCGTGTAAAAATAAAAACATTATAGGACAGTGGAGTAAAATGTTTTAAAATTCTCGAAAACATAAAATTGTAATTATTAGGTGTGTGTGGAGTCAATCAGCCCCGGATCCAAGATTCAAGTGGGGACAGCAAAATGGTAGTAGTCAAAGCAATGCAGCAGTGAATTGAGTGACCATACGTTTATTGGACACAGAGAATCTGGATGGCGCTTTCACACTGCACCGTACAACTTTTCTTCTCAAAATGCCATTCACGTCCTTTCAATAATTGTTGTATTAGTCGAATCAAATTTCCCTTGTACGGGGTACGGACAATCTAGTGTGAGAAAATGAAAAAAAAAAAAATCCATTCTCAACTCCCCCAATTGGTGAACGGGGGCGGTCCCAGCTCCTCTACCCGCTCCAACCATGCATCTCAAATTTTTTTTTTTATTTAACCCGATGTCATATTTTTATCGAACTAAACCATTTAACCTACCTCGACATAATTATTTATAAGCTCACAAAGAAAAATCCTCTCTGCAAATTATAAGCGGCAAGTTCTTACTTCAACAACACTTTATTCTCGAAGTATCCGGTTAAATTGTCTCTAACCAATTAAATCATGCTAATAGAAGTCTACTGGAATTTTTAATATTTTAAGTGCCTGTTTGGTAACAATTTTCATCCACATTTTAATGAAATGCTGAACCGTTAGCTATCGTAATTGTTGATTTCTCACACTACAAGTCAGACATGAATCCACTAACCATATAAAAATGGATTTTAATTTTGCAACCATTTTTTAAAATATTTTAAAATTATTCAAGAATAAGGGACCTTTTAAGAAAATTGTCAAATTTTAAACGTTCAAGGTCCCCACCGGCAAACCATGGAAAATGAAAAAAAATAAATAATATTGTCGGATAAAGCGACAAGTTGAATATAATGCTCGTAGATTTGCAAAGATCCTCTGTAGCCTTTTAACTTCCTCAAAGTAGATTTTCTCTCTCTATAATCTTTCACAGAACCCACAGTCCCACACTCTATATGTATATACAAAAGAGGATTGTATCACATATTTGTTTTCGTGACTCGAGAGAGTATCGTGCAATACAATCAACCCCGTATTTATAGAATTGCTGCTGTTTTTGAGTTTTTACACATACCCATTCGAGGGAAAGGTATTTGGACGAAATGGGGAGTGATTGTTCTTCGGTTGTTGCAGAGGAATTGCATGTTCTTGCTGTTGATGATTGCCTTGTTGATCGGAAGGTCATTGAGCGGTTATTGAAGATTTCCAGCTGCAAAGGTTTGGCGTTTTGTTAATATTAATTCAGGGTTTTGATTTGCGTCTCTGATTTGTGGTTTTGGGTTGCTGAAAATAATGTAAGATTGAAATTGTGATTTGCAGTTACTGCTGTGGAAAGTGGGAGGAGGGCTCTGCAGTATCTGGGATTGGATGGAGAGAAAAGCTCTGTTGGATTTGATGTAAGCAAAAACTGGATTTTCCTGCTATAATTTCTTGGTCAAAATATTCATGGGTTGTTGGGTAAATTGAAGAAGATGAAGTTTTGGCACCATTTTTTTTTTCTTTTAATTTTGTGATTCAGAATCTAGTTTTCCATACAGCAATGGTGAAAAATTAAATGGGTTTTGCTTTATTATATACTACTATTAAGATTCATTTAGGTTACTATTTGAGGCTCTACTGATTTTTTTATGAATTTAGGGATTGAAGGTGAATCTGATAATGACAGACTATTCAATGCCCGGGATGACAGGATATGAACTTCTCAAAAAGATAAAGGTTAGTGATGTTGGTATTTTCAATCCAAAAAAGGAGTGTTTTAGATTCTTCCCTAGTACTTGACATAATATTTTGCCATTCTCGATTGATGATATTGAAAATGAGGTTTGTTGATGTTTTACTTGTTTACCTTTTCGACCAGAGCTCATCTTACTTACGGGAAATACCTGTGGTGATTATGTCGTCCGAGAAAGTTTTGGCTCGTATTGATAGGTATATTCTCAATCTAATGTCAGTGTTGAATTTAGATGTTAATCGGATTAGTTTCAGTGTTTGATTATTCGTCACAGAGGTATTCTTGGTAGATTAAGTATTATAAATGGTTTCGCTGATATATAGGAAGTATTTCATCTGTTGGTCTGAATATCAGATCTCACCTTTGAACTTAGATTCGTGATTTGTTCGTTTTGTTCTAGAATTCTGGATCGTGAACTTATATGATAGGCTCTGTTGGGTACTTATCAAATGAGAGTCGAGATTCCATAGCCAGTATCGAAATCACAGATCATGTGAATCGCATATAACATAAAAAAAAATAGAAAACCGAGTCTCGTTCTCATTAAACTTCGGGTCGATTACATGAATCTATTCCGGCCACACTCTCTGGTTCAGTGTTACATGGAAACCAGAAATTTGCAGTTCTTATATAACTGTTATGGCCAGAACTTCCGGATTTTGAGTTTCAGGATTTGATCACAACTTTATGTAATCAAAATTTGTTCCTCTATATATTTATGTTGAACATTGCAAAGAATCAGTAAAATTTTGCATTCAGAAAAATAAATTCTGCACCACAAGTCTCAAATCTCTTCCTTCTGACTAATTCTTAGGTGTTTGGAGGAAGGGGCTGAAGAATTCCTTGTAAAGCCAGTAAAGCTCTCAGACGTGAAGCGTTTGAGAGACATCATATTACGAGGGGATGAGGACGATGAAAAGAAAGGATCCCGAAAGAGAAAACTGCAAGATTTGTCACCAACACACTCTCTTGCTCGTGATCTCACCCCATTAAAATCTGCATCAGCAGCATCACAACAGTCTCGTCTGAAGCGTCCAAGACTAAAGAATACGGATTAACTTGCCATAGTTCAACCACGGCTCGGCTCGGCTCGGCTCGTGTTTTTGTTTCCTAGCCATACCTGATGAATTAGTGGTGATGAACCCTTCTGTTTCTGAGCTTATAGCTTCAATTGTATATGCTAACTTGAACACACCATTTTGACACCCAAAATATAGGGTCTGACACTCTCGGTGAGAAATTGGTTGGAAATGATGTTCATAGTTACATTGTTGATGTATACCTGATTCATCTAGTTGATCTTGTGTTTTTTGTTTATATGGTTTATCTGAGCAAATCTCCTAAATTTACAGAATTAATGTTAATGATGTATTTTTATAATCAATTAATACAATTTACTTCATTTAATATAAATCCTTATTTTATTTATAATATAAACCGGTCATATATTTCATACATTTGTGTCATTTTATTATAGAAAACTCGTACATTTTTTAACCATTTATTAATCATCCCGTAAAGTAGCCAAATTCTTTTAACTATTAGTCTTAGCAACATCGCCAGACTAACCCACCCTACTCAAACTCAACCAGCTACCATGTATGCATAAATGAACCCGAAATGGATAAACTGGCTAGTTTTAAACTCTTTAGTACCAAAAAGTTCACTTTTCTGGTAAGAAGTACATAATTGAAGGTGAATAAATCCTCTACACAAGAAAAGACCAGAATGCAAAATCCTAAATGGCCATCCAACTTAGAAGAACTTGAAGCCTAAAATATAAAAGCTATAGTCAGAAAGAAATACAGTGATCCTAAACATTCTAGCCTTTTTGTCAATCGATATGCAGCAAGGAATGGCAATTATTATCCATATCTATTACAATTTTCCTTGCTACCACCAAAAACCCCCCAATTTTTCACGAGGACCGATTCACTGAAAGATGCAAGTAGACAAGTTGCAACTACAACCCCATATAGCTTCCACCATAACTCCAGTGCAACAGAGCAGCGTGAGAATAGTATGTATGTGCTTCTCTATTTAGCCCACACAGTGCAAAATATTTATAAAGACCAAAAATAGTCGAGTTAAAAAGTGGCGAGAGATCTATCCCAATCTATGTTCTACAAATTTCAAATGATGTGGCAGTTTCTGAATAACTAAACAACACTCCACATGGACCTGTATCAAGGAACATTATATCTGAGAATCGAACACCATTTGAATCAACAAAATTCAAGCAATCAGCCATATTTACAGTTTACAGACATAACAACAAGTTGTAAATTTTTTCAACAAATGTACAAAAGTGAAATTTAAATTAAGAAATGATACAATAATAAGGAATAAAGACAAAAAAAGAAGAAGCTGAATACTATGAAGATCTTGAATACATATCCTCAGATAGCTTCTTGTTCTAATCTTCAATCATGGCATCTTATGCATAGACAATGGTTTCTTTCACAATCTTTCTGTTTACGGAGTTCCCACACACAGGGTTACAGGTTACCAACTATAGTTTGCTTCATAAGCATTACTCCACAAACTGAATGATGTTTTCACATATCCACTGGGAGACAATTAATACCTAACATTCCAAGTCAGCCAATGTCCAAAGACAAGTAACTATAGCGAGGCAGCAAATCAGGCAGCGCCAAAGGTGGGAAAGAAATTCCAAATATGGAATAATTAAAAACCCAAGAAAGACAGAGAGTCTAATCAAAGTAATTGAGCATCCAAATTAATCCTTTTACGCTTTGTTCTGATAAGTTACTTAAAAGCTACATAAAATATGACAACTATCACCTTCCCTTGTAGAAACAAAACTCAGAATCATGAATCAGCATTTTTGGATATTAACTCCATGGAAATTGCTGTACCTCTCAACTTTTCACAGTTTGCCTAATAAAGCTTTTGGTCCCAAGTCCATACCAACAAGATGCAGAAGTATGAAGTCTTAGCTTGAATTGTCAAAACTCGTGTGTGTTACCGCCAAGTCTAAGAAAATGCACACCAGAAAAGGTAAAAGAGGGAGGCAAGCACTGGGAAATTTGATATAAAGAAATCTCTAGATATAATTTTAATGATTTTCTTCACAATATTAGCTCATATTTCATCATCACCACGAATTACACAAATGAAATTTAAAAAGAAACGCCGAATTCCAATGAACCAAATTTAGTGTATTCAATTTCTATACCACATTATCTATTCACATAACTAGCCTTCTACATCAACATAAGCACCATAAAAAACATATGGAACAAATTCATAAGAAACTAGATTTACTCCCCTGTGCATCAGAATCACATTTCTATAGCAACATCTAAGGCAGTGAAAATCAGTATCTAATGGTAAAATCACCCAAAGATGCACTGAGAAAAAGAGAATCCCAACAAACAAGTTCAAGGCAAACAGAGAATCTTCCTAAGACCTCGATATCATGCTACAAGAACGAGCCAATTGAAACGTCAAGCTGCCTCCATCTAAAGTTGCCTCTGCCTCGACAGGTTCACAATCATACTGGTTCCTACAGCCTGGACAGCGCCCATCCTCCTCAAGAATCCTCTTGTGACAGAAAAGGCAGAGCCGGAACCCACATGAACATGGGATAAATGTCGAGTCTGTGAAGTCCAAGTCCTCACAGCATATTGGACAAGATGTGGGGACTGGCCGAACAATCTTACATCCCCAAACAGAAGCTCCTCGACCAAAATGGCGCTCTGAATTTAAGGGGAAACTGTGCTGCTTTGACAAACTAGGCAGGCCCCGAGGACGAAAAGCATCATCAGGACGCCATGCCTGGTAATTTACCGGAGAACTATGTGTTGCAGCTTCCTCACTCTCTGGATTTGACTTTGTAATTTCAACTCTTGAATCTGACAGGTTCGATATTTCTGACCTAGAATCAGATTGGGCAGCATTTACATGTTTCTCCAGAACCAGAGAATCTGATCCTGTCGCAGGGAAATGCTCTTTCTGCTTGTCATTGGTAGCAACCAAGGCATCAGCCACAGCCTCCCAATCATCCAAGCACCCATTATCATAATCATCCCCCTCATTGTCTTCACTCATGCTACCTGGAAAACATCCATTAATACTACCAATGCTGCTTTGGCTGCCGCATCTACCACTCCCAGTAAAATTGACTCCTGAATTGTCAATGCACAAGACACTGGTGTAGCTGCTGAGGCTGTTTGCAGGGGATGACTCCAACTCATTGTAATGACGCATTGATGATCCATCTCCATAATTCTCCTCCACACTTGTCGGCTTTATTTCTAGCTTCTCAGTTCGTAGGCGGCCCCTTTCATTGTCCAAATGCACTGATGGCACATCATGTGTCCCTCCATCACCACTCACGTCCTCCTTACGGCTGCCATTATTCTTCACTACAAAAACTAAAAACCCCATCAACAAAAAATTCCAAATAATTAAAAATATTCCAAAAGTCACTAATACAATTCCATACATGCATGCATAGAGAAAAAAAAAATAAGATCACAAAATACAATAAAATATAAAAACCTCAAGCACAACTGCATAAGAACATGCATAAATAAACATATACGCAAAAGCATGAACAAAACAAACAGAGATCAGCAAGAAACCTTGAGATAGCCACTGGTCGCGACGAGCATCAAGTTTGCACTGCTTCAATTTTGCAGACCGATTAACCTGAAATTAGAATTTTTTTTTATCCAAAATCAAAACAAGAACCATCAGCAACACTAAAAAATACTCGTATATAAACAATAAGATTCACCAAATTGCTGTCGAAATAATAAATTAAACTTGAGATTTAAAAAGGAAAGAAATTCGTTCAGTCCAAATTGAAATCAGGAAATAAAACCGAAATTTGCTCAAATACAATGACAAGAAAAGTCCAAATTACATGCAGACAAATTGCGCGCATTAAACTGTCAAAATAATTAAAGAAACCTGAAATTAGAAAGAAATAAAATTCACTCAATCAAATTAAAATAACAAATAAAAGCCGAAATTCGCTCAAATGCATTCCACTTTCTCATTTTTTAAATGACAATCTTCAAATTCACAGTGTGTAATTGAAAGAAAACCATCCAAATACATGGAGTGAATTAATCTGTCGAAAACGAATAAAACAAAACAATTACCCTTTTTTTCTTGGCATAATCTTTGGTATTGGATGAAGCCAAAGGCATTGAAACGTTAGGGATCGAATCAGAAATCATGCTTAAGTGAACTCGGAAAAGCCCTAACTTGATTAGAGATATATGTAGAGGGAGAGAGCAATAGATATGTAGACAAGATAGATAACGGAAACTCTCTTTCAATTCTTGTCGACTCCACTATATATTGGGATCGGGTGACAATATTACCCTTTAAGTTTCACATTATTTACTACGAGTACTAGATCGGTGACGCTTAGATAAGTACGTTGTTTTCATTTTTAGTATTTATAGAATCTAGTATTTCCTCATTATTTATTTGTAGTTTTTGATTTGTTATTTGGCTATATAATTTGGTGTTCATGCTCTGTTCACGGTTTTTTTTTTAAAATATTATGGATAGAATGGAACTCAAATTGGAACCGACAAATGTGGTCCATGTTCTATTTCAGTAATTGAGAATAAAAATGTTTGATATAGGTTCGAAAAATTCGAGAGTGGTATCCTTGACCTTGTTCCATTTACCATTTAGAGCAAGACAATTCGAGTTGGGCAGAGAAATTTGTATTCCTACTAGAAAATAAAAAGAATGAAGAAGTTTACTACTTAATATATAATTGATATTGATAATATGGTGTGACATTTTTATGAAATGATCTAATTAATGCATACATGGTATGGAGTCTACATATTATTCTCGAGAGCAATTTAAATATCCCAAAATTTGTACTTATGTCCCAAAAAAAAAAAAAATGCACATCTTTTGTACCGTCTTTATTTTATTTGTAACTAGCAACCCGTGAAAATCATTTATTGTCTAAAAAAATATTTTACACTTCCGACTAAATAAAGATTATCCGAAATTCGAAATTTTCCAACAATTATTATGCTTTTAAACTTAATCCATGTATCCTATCAATAATTAAGTATTTGATAATATTTTAGTAAATTGAAGTACAAAATTTAACGTCCGAAGTGTTTTCAACTATTTGAAAAAAAAAAAAGGAAAAAGAATAATGTTATTCATACAGGGTGATGATTTTCATCGGTGTCGACTGTCACGTTGAATATATTTATTTGTTTTGAAATTATGCTAATATTTTAGTTTTTGTTAAAAGTAAAAATACGAAGCTTGTTGGGAAAAAATTATAATGCGGTGAATGACTAATGGATTTGATTATTTCTTATTTTAAAGAGAGAAAATATATTGAAACCAAACAACAATGTCCTCGCGTAGGGTTTAAGGATTTGGGAATTTGGCCGTTCAACAAACTTACGACAACGTCAACAGCAGAAACAGAAGAAATGGCTGAACAACAATCTACTGCAAATGAGAAATTCGAGACACGACCGGAGCCGCCGCTGCCACCACCACTAGGGAAACAAGAGGAAGAAAAACCCAAAGTAAAAGAAGAGAAAGCTGCAGATAAGAAGGAGATGAAGCCATGGGAACAGCATTCGGCTGTGATAAACATCCCTCGATTTGATTACAAAGCTCCGTCTGCTCTTCTCCAACATTCACATTCTGGATTCCTCATTACCTGTCCAATAAGTCAGTCGTCAATCCCTATATACGTTTTTGTATTTTGTTGTTTTGCTTTTTGTTTAATCTGCTGGAAATTTTGATGCTAATTTGATAGAAAGGACAGAAATGGATGTGGGTTCGGATGAACTTGTATTAATTTAACTCCTCTTAGTTATGTTAACTTAACATTGAGGAAAATAGAAACGAAATTCCTTAAAAGAAGGTAGAAAAAACTTCAGGGAACTAATTGATGCCTTATGATTTAGCTATATAAATGCACTACTCTTCAAGGTCTAGAATTTCAAATCTCTTACTGAAGAAAAGGGTATGTTTTCTTATAAAATATAGTTTCATGTATTTAAGGATTACGATCTGATCCTTTCGACCATATTGTGTCATGAACATTGAAATTTTCCGTTTGTCAAATATTAAAATTACATTTTTTTTTATTCTAGTTGCAACTGCAGTCTGATGAAAAGTTTCATGTTGTCTCAGAGAGGGAGAAAAGTGCCACAAAAGAAGTCATGTCTATCTTTGGAAAGGTTTTTTTTTTAATTAAATTCTTCTTGATGTTGTTTGGTTTTATTCATATTAAATTTCTAGCTTGTAATACACTTCTATATCACAAAGTTGGAATCTGACCTTACAATTCTAAGTGCTGTTTAGATTTTTCCTTTGTGTAATCAGAAAGAGATTGAGCTAGAGCACTCTATTTAAAAGGATAAGCTGCTGACTTATGAACATAGTAAACAACAATAACATACATACTAAGTGTTATTACTGAAATTTTGCGATTCCATATGGTATAGACATTTAATTGTTTTAGAGATGATAACTTTGTTAGACGTCTTCTACAGCCTTCATGGCCTCCTCAGCTTGTCATTGCTTTAGATTATGAGAAGTCAATTGCCTAGTCTGCTGACGGTGCATATGACTGATCACATTAATCAAAGTTTTGCTAGGATAACACAGAAGAGAATGTTTTTTACTCCTCAAGCTATCATATATTCCTGACTTTCTTTTCTTTTTATCTGATTTGTCATCTTTTAATTCTCCTTGTAATTTCTAGGTAGTAGGTACAATGGCTTGTTCCCCTCTTGTACTTTTTTTTCTCGATTAATAAGATCAATATGGGTGCATGCCCTGTGTAACTCAAAATTTTGTTGGCTTCCCCGCTCTTCCTTTCACCCATCCACCTCCACAAGAAAATAGAAGGGGCAAAAATTGTTATATCTGTTGGTAATTGTACATTTGGAAGGGGATTAGGATAATATGTAACCTTATATCAATAAGTTTTCCATTTCTGGATCAATTATGAGACTTCCATTATAAAGATTAAATCAAAGTGTAATTGATTCACAATAAGCTTCATTTCAGTTTTCCATTTCGTTCAAACAGTCATCTCATGCTGCAGTCTGAATTCATGTTTCATGTTAAATGATCGCATATAATATTGGTGCAAGAAAATGTGCAGTATCTTGGATCCCATGATAGCTACTCCGAGA
This sequence comes from Fraxinus quadrangulata, assembly GCA_903798255.1. Taxonomy (NCBI): domain Eukaryota; kingdom Viridiplantae; phylum Streptophyta; class Magnoliopsida; order Lamiales; family Oleaceae; genus Fraxinus; species Fraxinus quadrangulata. The sequence goes on from CAIGRB010161654.1 coordinate 24,150, forward strand.
GTATGGAAAAGTTAGATGTAGATGCTGCTGCTAAGAGAAGAAAAACATTTATGGGAGCCATAATAGGGGAAAGCTTGAGTAGTTTGGAGAGTACACATGATGCTGATAGGTGTGGAGATTCTGGTAATGGTTCTGTAGACCGTATATTTAGAATTTACTGTCCTCGTCTAAATACTTTCAGTAATTGGAACATTTTCTTTATTGTTTTCTTGAAATAAGCCATTTGAATATGTCAATGGCAGGTAAACTTCAAGAAAGTTCTGCTTCCCCTGTAGACTCAGATATATCTGTAGGTAAAGTTGAGGATCTTTCTCTGGTCAAGTTGACACGAAGTGGTTTACTTCTCTTTACATTTCGTAGAAATATATCTCCTCCTGTTGTGGATATTGTTGCAAACATCATTCAGTCTCTAGAATCTGGAAGTTCAAAGTCACCACTGTAAGTTGCTTAATTCTTTCTTTGCATTTGTTGTTCGTTCTTTTCCTAACCTTTGCAGTATTCTTTTGTTTGAACATGTCTCTGATACATTATAGCTGTTTATCTTGGCGTACTTGCATCTATTGCAAATCATTTCTTTTTCTTTTTTTTTTCCTTGTCATTTCCTTTGTTTACATTTTGTTGATTGCTACAATTTTCTGTAGTATATTTCTTCATCGTCATAGTCTGTCAATAAATGCACTAGAAACCTAAAACTTAATCATGGTGGTCCGACTCATGGTGCCCAACAGCTAATGATGTTTGTCATAAATCAAATGGATGGATTATATAACTTGAAGACAAAATTGGATTGTAAAACTTGTAGACAAAAATTACATTGTTGTCCAAAAGAATATAGGCCAGTGAGTTTTTTTTTTCAAGTCAATTACTTAAAGTGCATGCCCAGATAACATAATACATGCTGAAAATTAAAGCTCAATATGCCCAAGTAAAATCTAACACTACCAGCAAAAATATCCTTGCTAATAAACATTTACTATTTTTTTACCTAAAGGGACACAGTACTGGGTTATTTATTTCGAGCTACTCTAAGATTTGCCCATTATTAATGTTTTTATTTTCCTTTCATGTCATATGTAAACTGCATAATTGGGTTTCAAGAACTTGCCAATAGAAAATAAATGGTTGTGTCATAATCCGAAAGTTCTGAATCTTCTGATAGTGCTGATTTAATGATTTCTCTCTCCTAAATTTGGGTTTATGAAAGATATAAAAGAAGAAAATGAAGAGCCACATTTTTGGTTACTCTGCTGGGAACTTATTATCCCGATGGAGCACGTGCTTATGTGAAAAAGAAAAAAGAACACCTGCTGTGTTATTGGCCATGCCATTACTCTGTTGGGCAAGACCCTCTACACTTTAATGCATCAAGGACTTTTCTATGGTTTTTGCCTTTTGTCTTCATTTAGTTTTGCTAGTTATGCTTGTTAATAGACTTAGTAAATGGCTTGGACTTGAAGTTAATGGGTTTAATATCTATATAATGAGTGTTTATAGTACATTAGTTGTTATATGCATCTCTTGTTTTTTCAAATTAAAGCCCTTGAGACCAGCCATATATACATGCACACATACTTCTGTTTATTTACATGATCTGTATATCTTGTAATATCAGGAACTCATTTGTCTATAATGAATATAAGAGTCTTCCTTGAAGTTTGCGCAATACTTGATATTTTTTATATGATTTGATAATAACTATAACTACGTTATGCTCCGATTCATATCTTAATAAAGCATTTATTATATGATGCAGTTGGTGTCATCGTATCTTCCCAATACAAGCTACTTGTAGTTTAGATGAGAATGAAATTCGTAGTACTGTGTTGAAGCTTGTCAATCAGTTTGTAACAGATAAAAAGAATGAACTTGCACAACCTTTGAAGGTATGCTTTATTTTTCACACTTCGTCAAGATTGCTTGTGACGTGTGTGTGTGGAGGGTGGTATGCACGAAGAAAAGGAAGAATGGGTGATTGATCTTTATAACTGTAAATAAAATCTTCGCGTCAAGATTATGAAGCTCATAGCATCCATGAACTAATTTTAGGGTGGTATGTGCACGGAGAAAAGGAAGAATGGGTGATTGGTCTTCATATAAGAACTGGTAATATAACTGTAAATGGAAATCTTTGCGTCAAGATTATTAAGTTCATAGCATTCATGAAGTAATGTTAGGTCGTTTTGTATAATTTTTACTTCTATCGCCGTCTCATTTCTTTTGTCACTCCACTTAGGATTTTAAAGGATCTCGCTATAAGTTCTGGCAAAATATTCATCTAGTGAAACATCTAGTTGATTAAGAAGAGACCCATTTTTCAATATTGTTCATTCTTTTTTGTTTTAAATTATTCAAAAGCACAGTATATTTAGTTTCCCTATGCTGCCTCAACTTTGTGTGGTAGGTAATAGACCTATATAGAACTAATGACATTGTAGTTTGCAGTTGGGTATAACAGAAGAGGGATTGAGGAGACAAAGATGATAAAAAATACAAAAACAGATTCTTCGATTTCCAGTGCATTATCTATGTTAGACCGCAACAAGTGCTTTACCGTTGTGGCCGCAGCAGTTAAAGATGCTGTTCCAGATTCAATCGTGGAACTGAAATGCCCTGAGGTAGAGACGAGTTTGGCGAATCAAAAATCCCTTTTGTACTTTCCATTGTCCTGAACTCATAATTCCTTTGCAGTTTGCTGTGCTTCTTGAGGTATTGCCACTTTCCGGGATCCCTGGCAACGCTGTAGTGGTATCTGTATCTGTTCTTCCCCGAGCCCTAGTTAATACAAAACCCCGGCTCAGCATCAGGACATTGGTATCAGATTCCAAGCAAAAGAATGGGAAGTGAACCAAATCATGGTGCAATTCTGGAGTAGTATCTTTTCGAGTGGACCAAATAACTGTGCTCTTCCTGATCGGTGGTCAAGGCTGGGGCAGTTTTAGCCATCCTGGAGATCAATGAAATGATGATTCAATGATAATTAGTGACATAACATATTTAATTTCCTGTTTTAGAATAAAGTTTGATTAATTTGGAACCTTTTGGTTCAGCATTCTGCAAGGTATCCAGCCCATAGTGTTTCCTTGTTATGAAGAACGAAGATTGTAGAAAAACTTCTATTGGTATCCATGCTACATATGTGTATATGTTGCCTCACATGAGTTGGGCAACACTTAGTTACTAAGGACATTAGCTCAAAAAATTGTGATATTATTATCAGGGATGGTCCGACTAAAATGACCAACCTGCATTGCTTACCAACAGTACCTGCACTTGCATAATTTGAAAAAATAATATTTAAGTTCCACAAGTGGAACCCAAATTGATCGAGGCTCTCCATTTCCAGACGTGAGTCGCCAGAAATGGAAATACAGGAAAAAGACAATAGCAAAAACTCACATTCCACTTTGTAAAATGGAAATATCTCTTCAATAAAAATTTGAACCTCCCCAGCACAAGACATCTAAAGTTGGCAACAGTTAAAGGTACTAAGAAGTAAGACATTGAAAAACTACAAGCAATGGTAATGCTTTATGGGCTATATGCCTGTCAATTTTAAATATAGAATTACAACTCTCTTAAATTTCAATTGTCTGCTTCATGAATGGTCCCTGGTCAACATGCCCAGATCCCTGAAAAGTTTATTGTTCACCTTTCCTCTAGGTCAGCATTCTTCATGGGAGGATGAAATAGACATTTACAGCCACCACTTATTCTCGGACAGAGACATGAGCTGTCAACATAAAAACACTTAACATGAAGTCCGTGAGAAGAAAAGCACATAAGTATGTTAAACCATTCACACCAATGCCAATTCAACATATCCTCCACCAAATGCCATTAACAAAAGCACTAATGATTCACTACTTTAAAACAACTGGAATCTGTTAAGGTTCCACAGATTCCAGCTGCAATTTGTGAACGGAAAATATGTTGCTGCTATTGATTGAAGAAAACTGAGAAATCACAGAATTGGAACAGAAACAATAGCCACTCGAGAGGCTAAAACTCTCCTAAAAGTCTCTCTTCTACTCACTCAATATTTTCCTCCTCTATTGCTAGCTTCTACCTTTATTTATAGATCTCTTCCAACAGAATTCAGTTTTCCCTCCCCACCCAGTTGCAGAATATTCTGCTTCGGGGTCCTTCTAGAATAAGTGAGGTGGATTGGAGCCTATCAGAATCTTCACTGCGGATTTGCTTTAATTGCATCCAACCTTTTTTTTTTCCTTCATTAGAGGGCCACACTATTGCACATAAAATTGAAGAGTGTGTGTTTCCCCTCTCTCAGTGACAAGCCCACAACATAAATAAATAAAGAAAGAAAGAAGGGCCCTTACAAAACCTCATATCTGAAAGAAAATAAACACAACAGAGAAACTGAGTTGATGAAGACATTGCTACTGCAATTTCATGAAGGCAACTCAATCCTCCACTAAGCTGGAAACATCTTCCATGAAGCCAAAATTATCAACAATGTATTAATTAGCTCAGCAAATGTTAGTTACTGTACTCATTTTCCCGAGTCCATAACATCATGAATCGTGACAATTTATTGTTTCTCCGTAAGAGTGATCTATCATTCTGTTTTGAGTATGTAAACCACTTTCTAGATTTTTCACTATCTTCTAATGTTCTCTCCACAAGAGTTTTGATGCATATGATATGAAAAAGAAATCTGAATTCATATTCACAGTTTTACTGTAGTTTCTCAATCAAATACGTTGCCTCTAGCATTTCAATTTTGTAATTAGAATCAAGATGTGAATATCTACATTCCTAAAAGCATGAGAAGATCTCCCTAAAAGGCCTAGTTCTGCTTGCACTTATGACCTCCATTAGCATGACTAACTAAAGTCCTTTCATCCTTATTTTCTTAAACGAGTGAAATTCAACTCATGAGAACTATAGTATGTTCTTTTGCCATTTTGCATTCTTACTAGAGCGATTTTGGTCAGAGAGAAAAATTGGATGGGACATAGAGATCAAAGTAATCTTGATATAGAAATTTTGGTTGTTGAGGAAGACAAGGAAAGTAATGTACAATATATATTTCACTCATATTGTGTAAATGTTGCATATTCGTAATGAATTTCATTCTGAAAGTGCCCGAAAAGAACTTTTTATCCTATTTCCCATTCATCACACACCAAACGAAGAGAGGGAAATTAGCTTTTTATTCCGAAAGGGATGGAAAATATGGTGGAAAGAGTACTCAAACCTTTCTTTTCCACGCTTCCTCCTAAAGGAAACAACAAAAATTTCTGCTCAAGAGATGTGGGGTGAGGTCAATTGCAATTTTTTGTAAATTTTCTACTAAAAAAATATTTAGCTGATATATTTCTTAACAAATTAGGATATTTGCCATTACAATAGAGGATGAGGTTCTGTCGCATTAGGCTTTTATGGGGAATTAAATTGTCCACTTTGGATTCCTAGAAATGCTAGGATTTAGGAGCCTGACTTTTAACACTTAGATTTTCCTATTTTCATTATGGGCTGGCTTTAATTGCTTTCAGCATCTATATTCTAGCAAATGTCACTTCTATATAGTAATGGTAAAAAATGTAAAGAAAAAACCTATTTATCCAAATAAATCTAAGTTTAAAAATATTTGCAAGATCCAATAGCAACTAATATGGCAGCAATAGGTTGTTTTGTTTATTCTGAAACGAGCTTATACACTTTGAAACAATATAGCACTAAATTGCAATTTCAAAGCCAAAATTGATATTAGTTTTTTTTTTATATTTCCATTCCTAGGTAGTGTTGCATTCCGATATGGTATGCCAACATGAACTGAAACACAGTCATTGACCATATTTGGAGTGGAAATGGCAACCGACAACTATGCTAAGAAGCATGGACATGCACAGAAATGCAACATAGGCACGACTGGACACACTTCCCTTGACATTTCATTTCCTAGTCGGCTAGTCCCCACCCACGTATTTCCCCTCCGAACCATGCATTTCTGAGTCCTTTTTTATGCATTTTCCTTCTTTCCTAGCCAGCGGACACTCTTCACACATTTCAGCTTTAGGCTTTTAGTTTTCATTCTTGCCCGGAAGCCAGAGCCGTTTCGTCTTCCAACCCACCCCCTTCTCCTCTTCCATAGTTATGGACCAGGACCCATCACGATTGTGCAAATTGCCATTTCATTTCAGGTTAGTTTTTCCTTTTTGTCTTTGTTGTTTCTATTATTTGGATTTGCCTTGTCGGTGCAAGGTTGGTGCCGTGTCAGCAACACACCTGTCTGTGTGTCTGCGCGTGTTGGTTTTGTGTGTTCACGTGTGTTGTTGTAGTGTGTTCGCACATGTTGGACGCTGATGCTCTAGCTCCGACAGCGTGTCGGTGCTGGTAGCAACAAAGTAAAGTTTCAAGTTTAACAGATACAGAACAGACTGGCTAGGCTAGCAGCCTCACTGACCAAGAACCAAAAGAAGAATGGAATAAGGAATTCACGCATGCCAACATGCAACAATTTTATCCAAGCAATAGTGATTATATAGCAAATGCATGCACAAACCAACACATACAAGGACAAGAACTTCCAACCTGACGAGCAACTTGTGCTAATGGCAGATCATCTTCAAATGATTCTGTTTCCAAGCTTGGCTTCTGCAGATCTAGGCCATCATCACCATTTTGTTTATTCCCAGGTCTTTCCAAAGTATCAGTTTCAAGAGACACATTCACATCAGATTCACTTAAAGTCTGTCTCTTCCGCTTCCTCTGAAATGTGTATTTAATAATTCTTTCCCTTCTAGCTTGATCGGGAAACCCACTAGTAATATCAGATGATTTCGACTCTAAATCATTCACTAGTAAATTTTCAGCATCCAGTTTACAACAAGGGGTCCCTGAACTCTGTGCAGGTTCAGTTTTCTGTCTCAAAAGCAGCAAATTCTCAATCAATGCTTGATCCTGGCACATTCCTTCTTGAGCATCACAGCGTTCCACAAGAACTGCTTCCTTTTCAGAAGATTCTATGCACCCTGGTTCAATTCCTGGTTGAGGTTTATGAAGGAACCATCTTGGAGCTATCTTGGAAGGATTCTCACCAGAATTAGCATCGAATACCTGAATAGGTTTCAGTAGCGTATCAGATTGTTCCCCCTGTGGGGGCGTTATAGATTTCCTTCCCCTAATAGCTCTTTTCCTTTTCGAAACAAAAGATTTAGAGCTGCTAAGCTTGACTCCTGCTAATAGATTCATCTCAAGATAACTTAAAGTTTTAGTCCCATGAGCTGGTTCTATAAATGTATCTTTGCCCTCTTTATGCTCTCTGACACTCCTATTCTTCACTTTATCATGTTTCCCAGAACGATAAGATTCCCTATCCAACAGATTCCTTTCACATGCACGAATTCTATGTGCGCAAACCTTTCGGAACAATCCAGGCTCTTTATTTCTCAGTGTTATAGATGGCAAATCTGGACTCCCATTACATGAATTGTTTATACAAACTGTCTTGTTGTAGCACTTTTGAACCACCCCGTCTCTCTGGTAAGGATGTGGAATTCTAACATCAGAAGCTACAGAGAACTTATTCTGTAAATTTGGTTCAGCGAATTTAACAGATTGAGAAGAATAAATTCTATTTTTGTCTGGTAGTTCTGTCAGACAAGTATAATCAGGTTCATCTACTAGCAGAATGTTTTTGTTTTTCACCCGCTCCAGTTCAGCCTGCACTTCTCTCAACTCTTCTCTGAGATCTTTGACAATATCCTCTGCTTCCTGGAGCTGAGCTTCAACTTCTTCAATCTTCTTCTGCTGATTCAACGATGCTGCTTCTGCTTCCCTTGCCTATAGTTTGGTCGTATTTCAACACATTAAATGAAAATAAATATTAAAAGATTGATCAATATGTGTGTGTGGTGTATAGAGAGACTGAACAAAGTTCAAACTTTGCAATAAATATGTCTCCCTACAAGGGGCGACAAACTAAATAAAAGGAAAGAAAATCTGCTTAGTTTTCACAAAATTTAGTGATTTATGAGGAACGTGAAAAATAGGTACATAAGCTAATCATGAGCTTCATCTGTAGAAGGGAAAAGTACAGGATTAAAATTGAAGCTCACATTTGGAATTCGCAATACTATGAAAACCGAAAACAAAAAAAATAAAAATAAAAATAAAAAATGAACCTACTTAAAAGAGCAATTAGGATCAAGAAGAATGGACAAGTTTTGCAAACGTCTACCACGTAGTTTGCAAGCTCAATTACTAAACATTTTCGGATATGTTACTTTCTTCTTACTTTTAAGTTAAAAATGTTGCTTATTAGGAGTAACTCCTACTTCGCTATCAAAATAAAAGTATTTTACTTATTTTGGATTTTGACCAATAAAAATTTAATTGTTTTAAAACTTATTTATTTATTTGTAAGTAAACCTTTTCAACCTAACCAAACATGCTCCAACTTCATAATTAGAAGTCCAAGATATTGTTGCTTCATCTCGAGAATTTCACAATCCATATTAATGGGAACCATAATTATATGTGTGGTGCAAGAGACATGATTACTTCTTTAATAACTGACATTCTGCAATAGCATTTGGTTTATGGAAGTTCTCAAATTCAAGATCCTGAATTTATTTGAATGAATTATTCACGCCTTTATTCAACGAGAAAAATGTGAATGATGACAATGGACCAAAGATGTTCATGGTGCGACTTACCACGATAAATGACGTTGAAAATATCTACAGTAACTAATATAAAAATGTCATACATAACATATTATCAAACCACAACGTCTGGTTTTTGCACCAGATAAAGAGTAGAGTCATGTCCTAAAATTACTTCCTTAAGAAAACATCTGTTACTGCTAAATTAAAGGGAAAAAAGGACCTTATTATGGAATTACTAATAGCAGTTCCAATTGTATATTACATCTAGTTAAACAGCTCTGCAATATAAGCTTATTATTTTATAATATTTAATAGATGATAAGCAATTATGATCACCTAGAACATTATGGATAAGGATAAATGCAATGATTTGTTAACATTTGCTTCCACCAAACAGTCCCACAAAGGAGGAGCTTGATAAATAACAGTCGAAATAACATACCAAAAAAACACATGGTCCATGGAAATTGTGTCGTGGCATTTGGCAGGTTAATATGATTAGACATTAGTTAACCGTTATTTCAACCAAAAAGTTCCCCAAAAGGTGGCGCTGGATGAATAAAGGTAATATCAATATACCAAAAAGATGTGTTGAACATGTAAATTTGTAGCATTGTCATGCCATTTGGAAGTTTAATGTGATCGAGAGAAATAAATGTGTAATGGAAGTACTTTTGGAGCCAAACGAACTATAAATATTTCCCGCCAAGTACATAACATCATTTCAAATCTTGTTACACTAAAGAAGAAATACCATAATTGGACATTTGAGTTGCCACCACTAAAGAATTATCAGTGAAGACTACAAAGAAAGTAAACAGATAACAAACTTTTGACAGTCCTATCATGTTTTCATAGGCCAAGGCCATTCTATCAGCCTGTCAAGAGAACCAACAGAAACAAAAGATAATACTTATCTCAATTTATGATTATAAACAGCTCTAATGTTGACTAATTCACAAAGAACAAAATTCTGAGCAAACATTAGAATTATTTTCATCATAAACCAAACAAATGAATGCTAAAGAAAGTAAGACAAAAAACAGAACCCACACCAAGAAGCCAAAAACGAGCAACGACAATAGAAGACTGCAAAACAGGGTACAATCACAGTTCTCTTATACTTTCTTTCTTGTGTTCCTAATAGAAACAACTCATTCTAGAAAATTAAAACAAGGAAAAGAGATAGAAATTTTGATTTCAAATTCATTTATTCACCTTTGAATCCATCATTTGTTTGAGGCGCATTAGCATTCGGAGCCCCTCCTCTTTTGCAACCCTCAGCTCATGCTGATACCGAGCTGCCTTACTCTCCGATGCCATAATCCTGGCTGCTGCTTCCTTTGTGGTGTTCAACATTATATCTGCATATGCCTTCTTCAATGCCGTCAATCTCTGCACTCCAACAGAAAAAAACAATAAAAAGGTTGCATTCGGAAACTCGTGCGCATTTATATGCATCAACAAGAAACAATCAAGACAGTTAAGATTTAAGCAATGTTAAAAAAATATCGAAGTCCAGCCCCATTTTTAAGACTTGAACATTAAAAGCAGTAAATGAACAATTAAAAACGGGCCACCACCAAAGATACTATAAATCCTAAATTAAAATAAAAAAGAGAACAAAATAGACCATCATCTTCTGAAAACCTCAATTTTTTGAGGAAATTTCAAAACACCATAGATGCCCACGTACAAAAATAATCAAGATAACAGGAAGAATCAAGAGTTAAAGATGTAAAGAAGACTGAAGTGAAAATCAAAATTCAAACTTTCTAACAAGAAAAAGAAGTGAGGGAATTTCAACAAAATCACTGACAAATAAAAACATACGTTTCAAGAAAAACACAGAGAATCGAAGTGAAAGTTCAAAATAAAGCTCAAAACAAGATAAAAAAGCCAATCCCTTTTTTATATCAGGATCGAACTGTAGAAGCAAAAAGAAAAATGTAAACAAAAAGCCGATTAAGAAATCAGTTAGGTAGTTGGGGCGTTGTTCGAAAAATAACTGGTCGCTCCGCCGTAGAGACGATGGTTATAGGTGGCAGAATTCACCAAATGGAGTGGCAAAATTTACCTTGACTGCCTCCATTTATTGATTTCCTCCAAAACCAGAAGAAGTTAAGAAATCTCAACACAACCTCTGACGCACAAACAAAATAATACATTCACGAAAACGCACAGAAATCGAAGTAAATGATGTAAATTAAGTTCAAAAAATATCAAAATCAAACCCCATTTTTCCATCAAAATTGAACCTTCAGAAAGTATTTATAAAAACAGGTGAAAAATGACTAAGGGAATCAGTTAAGTAGTTGGTGGGTGTTGGTTAAAATATTAAAGCAGCTGCACCGACCCATAGACGGTGGTTATAGGCGGCGGAATCCATCAAATGAGGTGGTGAAAATTTACCTCGACGGCCTCCATTTTATTAGTTTCCTCGAGAAACCGGAAGAGTTTGTTTAAGGTTTTCGAACCGAAGAGTGTATTTCTGTTTTTCTTCCTTAAAACAGCTGTTTGTTACAAACCGAAACGCCTGTTTGGTTTATATTACTGATTTACCCCTGAATAAGAATGGAATTACGGGAATGCCACTACATATCACAATCGGGACGGTTTGAGTTTTTGGGTTTCCGGCCGCGTTATCACATGGGCCCAACAACTAGCTGACGTGGCGGCATAATATGATAACACGTGGTTCGATGCATGGAACGGCTTTTTTGGAGGGAAAAAGATACTCCATAAGAGGGTTTTCCTGCCCCATTAGTTTTTGGGTAAATTTCACTCCCAGTCCCCAACCTTTCTGATTTGAGGCAATTTCGTCCCCACTCTTTTTTACCATCATTCTCATCCCAACCTTTTCATTTATCCACCCATGTCGTCCATATTGACAATTTTCATCCGTTTTACTGTTACTGTCACGTAAAAGGACAATTTTACCATTAAATTTTAAATAATAATTTAAAAAAACCTTCAAGTATAGTGATGAATAATTATGTAGTAGTTTGGAATCTCACTAAATGAATGACTTTAACCATTAAATAGATTATAAAGTGTAATGTTAATTGTCGTCATAATGATGGATCATCATATTTAAATATCATTAAATAAATGAAAATATGTACAAAATGAAGATCGTCCTTATGCGATGTGACAAGTAATGTGAGATGAAAAAATGATTATTGTGTAAATGTGAAACTCACTTTATTGATCTTATTCCAATTTACACGTGTAGCATCCTCTTGGATGTTAGGTACAATAACATGAATTCAATTTACATGCATTTAATTGAAAATATCATTTAGCCCCCGTTTGTTTCATATTATTTTAACAGGAAAATGTTTTTAATTATTTTTTTTAAATAGGGGCCCACTATGACACAAAGTGGTCAAAGATTGCGGCTCATCGACTGTAGCAACGATAAAATTTTTTGCTTAAAATTGGAAATAAACAGAGGTGATATTCCATCATCTTTATCACAAGCAGCGTCTCTCGATTATAATTTAAACCAACAAGCATTGAATTGTCATGAAAACTAAGGGTGAAATTCTAAGAAATCAAATTTCTTGCATTGTGTGAAATATAGGTTTTATGGCCACTTTGGTAATTATAACATGTTAATATTTGTTGATAGTCCGTCTCTGAGTACATTAGATATCTTCATATATACAATCTAATGATTTTCTTGTATCGCATAAATGGACCTACAAGTCCTCCCTAAAGTAACCCCTGTCCTACCGGAATAGCATCTAGGTGCAATTCTTGAATCTTATGTCATTATCATCGTCATTAATTATTTCTTCAAATGTATTATTATATACTCGAGCGATCGTTAAATCTTAATTTAATTTTTATCAGTCAAGCTATTGACTTACTATAGTACAATTTTCATAGAGTAATAAATCCTCAACCGCTAGTTTCATTTCTTAACTATTTCAAAATTTAAATAGTTGATAATATCATTTTTAATTTAAATTTCTCCAAGTCAACAATGGAATCGACCCGGCTTTTGAATTGCAATTTGTAGTGGAACTTTCGAATGGACCCTTATTTGAGAATTTGCATTTGGCCCAATTCCAGTCTTGTCCCATTTAAATCCTACACACTTGGGCCCAAATTGTACCTTCTTCTCTAATACAAAACCCATTGTTGATCAAGCCCACCTCACGATAATTTATAGGTAAATTTTAGGAAACAATATATAAATCAGAATTTTAGTAAACACTATTTCAAAATTGAGGATATAAGTTTTAAATTTCAAAAATCAGGTTTTCATTAAAATTTATTTATGATTTAAT
>CAIGRB010161654.1:38646-65509 GCA_903798255.1 Fraxinus quadrangulata
TTTTTTAAAAAAAAAAAAAAAAAAAAAAAAAAAAAAATGCAATCAAAGACACTTGTGAGTTTTAATACAAACTGGATTTTCTTTGTGCCCAACTGGAGATTGATTGTGTTTAAATATATAGAAGTGTGAGTCTTTCGTGTAAATTCAATTTGGTGAATTTATCGTGATCATACTTGCAGAATTTTAATTTTCTTGAAAAGTTCTTCCATTTTTAGCTTGGACATATAAACATTTGGATGCTTTCTCAAGCGTTTGCCCACTCTTAGGTCCTATTCCAGTATTGGCAAACGATCTTTTTAATTCTTTTTTAACTCCTTTTATATACTTTCACTGAGATTCAGCAGGAAGTCTTAATTTTAGCATGATAATGTATCTCGTTTGTGCAATTGATGGACGGAAAACTTTGTTTTTGTGTGTTCTTTAGGTGGAAAATTGGAAGTGGATCAAGCTCTATCTCCTGTTTGAGGTAACAATTCTAACATTTTGGCAGTGAAGTTTGGGTAGTCTTTAAAATATTGGGTTTAAGAGAGCCTTGCAAGAAAGGGAGGTCTGATATGTAGAACCATTTGGTTAAAAAGCTTTATGAGATTGGATTGAGATGGGAACTCTGACTGTATAAGATCTCTGGCGGGGTTAATGAACCATCAGATATAATGATAGTTTCCTTCGGATGGGCGTGGTCTAGAACGAGCTCTTACAAAGACTTTCCTGCATGGATGTAGGTATTTCTCAACTAATAATTTAGCTGCTGAAGGAGGATTTACCATTTGTTGGTTCTCCAGGAGAAGAAATGAACATTATAATGATGCTTAGTTAGGTAATTACAGATTTGTACACTTATATATTGAAATTGACTTGTGGCATAGGCATCTATTAAGAGTTGGGTCCCATCTTAAAAGGTCAACCTTAGAGGAGTACAAACCCTTATTATATGTTGGTTATTGATTTTATCCATAACCAATATGGGATTATTCCTTAACAAGATGATAGCTAGTTTGGGAATACCAAGCTTGGAATTAAAATACTCGTTTGAGCTTTTAGATGGGCTGAATTGCTCGTTTGAGTTTGTTGGGCTATGATGCTACTTTGAATGGCAGCAAGTTCTTGCTTCATAGCTGCTATCCAATTGGAAAACTTGAGGGCGGTTTTTAAAGTAATTGGCTTTTATTTTTTATTCTGCAGTGAGGGAAATGAGGTCGGGCAGGAGTTTCTAGGTTGGATGATTATTGAATCAAGTGGTTACTGCAACTAATTTGATGTTGTTGTTCATCATGACAATGTTTGCGTAGTGATCATCGCTGTTCAGACCAAAGTGAGTAAAGCAAAGAAAAATACATCAAATTCAAGTGTAGGGTAACAAGGATTAAGCTTTAAGGTGTAGTCTAATCTTAACCTTGGGAACATGTCATTGCATGTCTTGATGGTTTTTCAAATTTATCTCTGTTTTGAGCAGGTGGCCTAGGTAAAGGTCTTTGTTGGTTTAAGATGCATATTTCAGGGAGTGCTGCTGAATTAATTCGCTGAAGTGAAACCTGATTTTTGCTTAAGCAAATTGTGCACTTATTTATTTATGTTTTAAGTCAGTTGGCCTGTGAAAAAGGTACTTGTTTGCTTAAGCCACATTTTCCAAAAAGTGCTGTATTAGCTCACTGAAGCAAAACTTGCTTTTTAAATAAACTATGCAAGCTTATTTATGTGTTAAATTAGTTGGCCAGAGCAAAGGTTCTTGTTTGATTCAGCTAAAGTTTCGAAATTGTGTTCTATTGGTTTGTTAAACCGAAGGTTTCTTATTGCTTAGATAACTATACAATAAACTGTGAATATTTTTTGGAGTAATGTTTGCTTAAGTGAAAGCAAAGTTTTCTCTGATATTAAATTGGGGATAACCTTCAACTATGGTTGTGGAAGTCAAGATTTAAATGATATACACGTGGCCCTCTCTAAACTTTTAGATCAAACTGTTCAATGTAGTATCAAGCAAAGGTCTTGGATTATGATGTACCGACAAGGACACATGTACGTATTGGACACATCGAGTATCAAGCAAAGGTCTTGGGGATTGTGGATTTTCTCTTCTGGGATTAGAGTAAAAAACTAGCAAGTTACACGAGAATAAGCCCTGAAGGAGAAAAAGGTTCATCAAGTACAGATTGATATGCACTCGGAAACAATTGAATATGTTCGGCTCTAATAGAGTTTGAACGACCCGAACACATACATCACTTCATAATGTTATTGACTTGTCTATAGCACAAAAGAAGTGTTAGTTTTTGACTGGATTGTTCGTTATTGCATCTTACGACAAATACATAGTTAATAAATATGGGCATGTAGAATTCATTTCTATACTTTTTGTTTAATCTCTTATGGTATTTTTGACACTAGAACTGAAATATGATAAGATCGACCTTTTTACATGATTCAGATGAATGAAATTATCATTTTTATGTGTTATTCTGCTATTTTGTTGAATAAATCCTGACCCTTTTAATGCATTACAGAATCACATGATTGAGATGTGCTATTTGACTGAAAAATCACAAAATTCCATCATAACTGGAAATTCCATGGCCACATTTATGATTCTTGATTGATGCAGGAGTGCCCACATCACATTAAATACTCAACCTCTGACAACATCTGATTTGGTAGAAATGCCTTGAATCAAATATATTATCCTTTTACTTTGATGAGGATTTTGTTATTTATTTCATTGATCATTAATATTAACTGTCCCTTTTCTTTTCAGGGTCTAATGACTCTTAATTAGGTCGAGATGCCGATGAATTAGATAGAAAAGGACAATACAAGAGGGAGGGAGGAAATGTCGACTTACTTCTAGAACTACGAAAGGCGTAGAAATACGAATTTTAGAAAATATTAGTGTGACGAAATTTAAATGAACAACCATGTTTTATTTTAGAATCTGGTGGGCTGCAGCATCTTACACATCAAGTTACACTATCTATGTCACACATAAGAATTATATAATTCTTTCTGGGTGTTTTTACTTTTTACAACTTTACAGGTTTCATGCTTTTGAAATGTCTTTTTGCGCAACACGATTCGATTCAGTAGCAGATTGAGAATCCTACACCTTTTTTGAAAATGTGTAGCCCAGTTTTGTGCTTGTTCAACTTGATGCTTTTTCAAACTTCCTATTTTTCTATCAGAATGTCATAAAGGCTGATGCATCAATTTGGTGAGTCTGGCCTTTCTTTGGCTCTTATATTAGAATAATGTTATTCATCCCCATCGTGTTGAGCTCTAGTCTATGTGGCAATTATATGACATTAAATGATGGACTCAATTAAATGTGTCATATAACTTTGTATTTAAATGAATCTATCATTTAATGTAAACTGTGATTCAATCCCAATGGAGATGAATAGCACTACTCCTTATATTATGTTATGTTAAACAAGGCATACATGTAGCAATAAGTTAGATTTGACACAGATTTGTCCAAGGAAAATGTTTTTAACGCTGTCTCATATCCCTTCATTTTTCAAATATCTTTACAAATACACGTTTTTGATGACGAGAGTCGGACTATAAACTTGTCAAATGTTCAAGTTCAATTTTTTAGAGTTAAATATAGAAGAGCTTTCAAGTGAGTTATTTTTGGTCTTCTTCTTCTAAAATCTTTTCTAGTCGGACAAATTAAACAATTATTAAAACAATCTCATAATTAACTTTTGACTATTTCGACAATTAATAAAAAAGAAAAAGAAAAAATTGCAGTATAAACTAATTTCTTCAACACGAAGATAACTCTTTATATGAAAATCCATGGAAAAATTAAGAAAAAAAGAAGTAAAAATTGGCATGCCTGAAGTATGGAAAATAGACATTAGACTGAAAGGACAGCCAACCCAGTCAATTTGTCAACGGCAAAAATGAAAGGCCAAAAAAAGTTAAATTATTAAAGCTATAAGAGTCAAAAAAAGGTTAATCTGATGACTAGAAAGGAAAGTATCCATCTCACCTTAAAAAGATAATTATTATTTGGCTAAGTTCAACTTATTAAATATGCATAGCGATGCCAAAAATATCGAGTGGTTAAGCTACGAACTAATTTTCTCAGATAAAGTTCAAATAAAAATTAGCTCGTCTTGGCTAAATTCAAGTAGATATACGCATTGGTGGCAGGTCGTGTGGAATTTTCTAACTGGGCAATCTACAAGAATCGGTTGGTTGGCTCGATTTTTTAATAATTAAAAGGTAAATATAAAATAAAAGAGTAACTAACATATGGTGGAAATCTAAAACTATAGTAAAATCTACTTGTGAATTATTTATTATATTTCACGAACAATTTGAACGACATAATTCGCAACACATCATCAATAAAAAAAAAAAAAAAAAAAAAAATCATTTTATTTATTTTTAGTTTTGACTTATAAATCGCATTAATCAATGCAGTACAATTCAACGAACTTGTAATATGCCAAACACGTTCCTTTCTTCTGGTTTCAAATTCGAAGTGGAAACTTCACCTACTAGACAATGACTAGCAAGTTGTTCTATGCACTTGATAATTATATGGAATAATTAAATTAGTCATTTTATTTTTAGAAAGTATTTATTAAATAAGACTATTCAAGGAAATAAAATTGAAAATATTCCAACAAATATAAGCAACTTTTCCCCAGCCATTTCACAATTTAATTAGTAATAACACTATGAAAAATCAAATAAAAATGGGGTATATATATATGATAAATTTGATATAATTTATAAACTAAATAATTTTCTCATTAATCATAATTAAAAGAAAGTTACTAATTTTGACTGTGTGGTAAGAAGGATTTTCAAACTAAATAACTTTATTTAAAAATAAAAAAATAAAAAGTAAAATTACTTTAGAAAATTTTAACTTCAACCGACAAATATAATGATAAAAAAAAATAACTTCAACCGACAAATATAATTAAAATATGGTGTGGGGGGTAGACAGGATACAGAAAATACATTATCTTTGGGTTATCCCTTCATCGGAAAAATAAATTAATGTGTACGGATGTTATCTCATTCTGAATCTGAAAATTAATGGAAGCGAGTGGAAATATTATATTATGGATTATGCTACGGGTACATAACCTATAATATAATCTTTCACATAAGAGTCAAGTGGCGCCACATAATCCTTATATTATTAGCCCTTGCTTGACCGTCTTTTTTTTTTCTTTTTTAAAGATTGAGCTTATGAATAATAATTTTTTGGAGAATGTGCGATTAAAAAGTAGAAAAAAATTTGAATTTACATGAAAAATATTTTATTATATGAATGTATGGTTGAAAATGAGTATAAAAAAAGTTTTGAAATAATGATTACCAAACATGGACTTATTTTTTTTCCCCGTAATATCGTCGACATTAAAATTTGTCGCCAATTACTATATTTCAATCCGCATCACTTTCATTTGTTAACGCATATTATCACTTTTGTGCATATGCTCTGTAAATTTTTCTACTACATCTTTTACTCACTTTGAAAAAATATTATTCTCTATTTTGTTTCGAGATTTTTGTTGATAAAAGTAGTTTTTATTATAATAAATGAATTTTTTGCTTAACCTTTTATATAAAATAGCTCGAGTTAATCATCATTTTCATTTGACATTTGGATGGTAGTATGTCTTGAAGGTTGTAATATCCTCGACTAAGTCTAAAAAGAAGTAAAATTAATTTGAAGTAACTTTTATCTCGAAACATATTTAAGTAAATTATTTGTTTTAAAGTATCTCTTATCGTACTATCTAAATAAGTAAATTACTTACTCATAGCTTTCCCCAAAAAAATTATTTATTTTGAAATTTACTCACTTAAAAATGAATATTCCACAAAGAAAGGCTGCAGGCTCAAAGGATAAAGGAAGTATAAATATTTGTACTACATAAATTATTATTCTAATGGCATATTTAGGTTTCTTCTTGTGCCATAACTTTACCAACTTTCATCACTAATGTTTGTCTATATAAATACTATTCTTTGAATTTAATGCTTGTCCATATACATACCATTCTTTCAATTTGAACAAACACTTGTGTGAACATAATTTCTCTAGCTAGGATTATCCACTTGGAATTGTTATCAAAGGAATTATTTGTCCTATCACGATAATATTTTCATGTGAAACTGTCACAGACTTTGCGTTTTTAATAGGCAACGTTTACTTTTTATGCTCTTGAGGCTATTTTCAAATATGACGTATTGATTGGTAACGAAAAATACACGTTTCTTTGTAAATGACTTTTAGAAAGTTAAAGACGAATGACTGATTATAAAGGTTAAACCCCAACATTGAGGGTCCCCCACCGCCCCGCCCCTAGAGCATTGTGGATGAGATAAATCGCGGGNCAAACCTTGTAAGAGGCAGGAATCGAACCCTCACACTACGGCTGGTAGCTCAGCAGAGACTACCTCACTCTTGTCCTTTGCACAACTGAGCTATGCCCCGGGGGGCAACGAATGACTGATTATAGAAGTAACATATAATGGGTCATTCACAATCATGGTCTAAATCACCCTTTTTTTTAATCTCGAAGATTAGTTATTTAATTATATATTCCAAACTTTATCTAAGACAAGATTGCCAGTTTATTATAAATAATTTAATGATCATTTTTTTTTTTTCATGAGATGCTTTTCCACAATCCACTTGTAATAATTAAACTGATTATTACTTTCACCAAAAAAATGACTTGATTATTATAGGATTGTCGTACCCATTTGCTGTTTTTTATTACCCTAAAATATATAAGATTTGACGTAATTAAGAAAGATAGATGTATAGCTCGAAAAGAAGTTAAAAGTAGTGAAGGCAACGAATTAAATTCATTTTGTGTGATCATTTTTCATCTTGCATTGCGACCTCATCTTTAGCGGTTTTACATATTGAAAGGAACATTACGAATTTCGTCGTAAGTAATTCTAATCATTATCAAGAGCCTTTCCTAACGTTTGAAATTTGTAAAATGGGCAAGTTGTAGTTTTTTCTCTTATTTTCTTTTTTGGGGGTTTGGGCGAGTTTGAGCTTACCCTGCTCACGCATGTATCGATTATAGATAAAATAAATAATCAACATATAAGGACATCAAATACTTGTCTTTAAGAATGTTGTCCTTTTAAAATAAAACACAAAGACTCAACATAGTATCAGAATTCGTCAATTTTAAATAAGTAATTCAATCAATCTAAAGTTTAAAGAAGCAATCACATTTCAAGATGAGCATGTTCGTGATTAAATCTCACGACTATTATAAATAAAATATATAACCAATATATAAGGACTTATCTACTCTACTTAAGAAGATCAACCTTTTGAAATGAAAATTCAAGACTCGAGAATTATTCCTCCCTCTCTCACCTAACCTACGTGTGTTCTTTGCTAAATCACGAGTCAAGACTATCCAGTTTAACGGGGCAAAACATACCCTGCATATCTATTAAATGACAATTAATGACTTGTAAGCTCACACAATTGCTTCAATACTTTAATTATAATTATTTATTTTATTTTATAAATTCAAGAACTTGTGGAACTAACAAAAGTTGTGAAGCTCCATTATTTTCGATGATAAATTACTTATATATGTTGTATACATATTTCTTATGCTAAGACAATTTTATTTCGAGTGGACTTCTCCCCAACCTTTTTTTTTTCAATCTTTCCCTTATCCCACGCTTTGGACTTGTTTGGTAGGACCTTAGGAGAGAAAATTTGAACCAACCGTAGTTAAAATATCAATTTATCGAGTCACGGTTTTAAAGTCGTGTAAAATGTCAATTTAATCACAATTCAATCGACCGATTTTCATCATGTTCGTCAAGTTCTCATTTGAACCGATTGACAAGTCAGTTTGATTGATTTTCAGTCCAATAACCCGTTTAATCCTATTTTAGAATAATACATTACGAGATGAGTAGGAAAAATATTCTTTTATGATAATGTTTAAGATCATAGAGGAAAAGACAAAAAAATGATGTAGAATAAATTAATATGTTACACGTCTTGTCTAATATTATATGAGAGGAATATTTTTTAAAATAAAAATGTAAGTTAGAAACATTTTCCTTGACTATGCACCATCTATGACCATGTCCACTCGCGACCATGTTTGGTATATGCAATACTATTGTAGTGGAGAGAACTTGGATGGGTGAAATATGCATCTTAATAAAATTAATGTTTCATTATCTTTTATTCATGTCATGTTTGGCATTGAGAATTAAATACTCATCAGTAATGTCTTGTCGATAGGGACAAACACAATTTGATTTGGACGATTTTTGAACTTCTTTCAAATCAAACAATTCTGAATAGTTTGAATAAATTTCAAATCAAACCAAACCAAACCATTTTTTACGTTTCAGTTTCATTTCAGATCACGATTTTAGCAAAATAAAAAGTAACATAATTTAAACTAGTGAAAAAAAAATATTGGTCTAAATCTCAATATAACACTTAAAATTTAAACATTCTAACAATACATACTACAATACTTGTATATTTATCTCAACGCGAACTTAAACTGAAAATTCTATTTGTACATAATAACTTACCTAATGGGTGCCATAATGGACAAATGGTGGCCCCATATTATTATTTTCTTAAAAAATTAATGGAATTGACTAGTAAATATTTTATTTTTTAACTGAAAGTTGAATTTATAAATAATATATCTTGTGTAAAACAAATAATATTTTAAAAAAAGAAATTGAGTAAATGGTTTGATTTAATTATCGAAACCTAAACTGAACTATTTCCAAACGATTCGATTTTAAATCTAAATATTCATAGTTTCCATGGACCCAAATTAAATGTTCACCACAATTGTTTGATAGTGAATACCGAACACTCCATTGAAATTAAATTCAATTTTTCCTCCTAATATTGAACAAAAAAGACGCCCTTGATACAAAATTCAATTTTACATCCTTTAATTTCTTATTCCATAGTTGATTTTAAAATTGCAATTTTGATTCGAGTTGGTTGATTGACCTTTTTTTTTTATTCGTCACTATTGTTGAATACCGAACACTCCCTTGGCATTAAATTTATTCTTCATTCTTACTAATTTCTTATTCCATAGTTGGATTCAAACTCGTGATTTTGATTCAAATTGAGGTGGACTATTTTTTGTTCATAACTATTGTCTAACACTGATTATCAAATATGCTCTTGACATTGATATTGAATACATAACAATACATTTGCATTAAATTCAATTTTCCATCCTTCTTAATTTCTCATTTCATAGTTGGTTTCAGAAAATCGCGATGTTAATTTGGGTTTAATGGACTTACACTTCCTTTATTCACCATAGTTGTTGAATAACAAACACGCCATTCACATTGAATTCAATTTCTCATCACCGTTAATTTCGTATTCCATAGTTGGTTTCAAACTTGCGGTTTTAATTAGGGTTGGAAGACTGGCCCCTTATTTTTATTCACCACTGTTGTTAAATACCGGAAATGCTCTTCGCATTAAATTCAAATTTCCATCATCATTAATTTTTTATTCCATAGTTGGTTTCAAAATCATGATTTTGATTTAGATTGACATGTTGATTGTTTTCTTTTTGCTCACAACTATTATCCGTGACAGAAAAAATGGAAGGTCCACTGATGATTGAGGGCTGTGTGAGTACTCAATTCCGTCGCTGAAATGCTACGATACTAAATACAGAACACGTCCTTGACATTAAATTCAATTTCTCATCCTTCTTAATATTAAATAGCCAACACGTCATTTGCATTAAATTCAATTTTCCACCCTTTTTAATTTCTTATTCCATAGTTGGTTTCTAAATTGTGAATTTGATTTGGTTGGTGGACTAACGATTTTTTATTCTCCTCTATTATTGAATATCGAATACGTTATTGACAATAAATTCAAATTTTCGTCCTTGTTAATTTCTTATTCAATAGTTGGTTTCAAAATCGCAGTTTTGATTTGGATTGACATGTTGATGGGTTTTTTCTTTCGTTCCCCACTATTGTCTGATACTGAATACGGAACACGCCCTTGACATTAAATTTTAATTTCTTATCCGATCTTCCAAACGTACACCCATCTCTATCTTAATATCTCATGCACAGCACCAATCGCCTTATAAATGACTCGATTCTCTTGCAATTTCATCTTATATTAATCATATTAATCCCCCTCAAGGAACCCCAAAACTAACAATAACAATGTTGAGCCCGAGTGGTGAGCCGCCGTCTGCCGCCGTTAGTGGTGGCGGAAACGTTTTTGTTGGAGGTGGTTCTGGTGAGATTATGCTGTTTGGTGTAAGAGTAAAAGTTGACCCCATGAGAAAGAGCGTGAGTTTGAATAATCTTTCTGAATACGAGCCCGTTAATAACAACAACGACAACACTTATGCTAATAACAATGATAGTGAGTCGTTGAAGACGGCGACTGCGACGACGAATGGTTATGCATCGGCCGACGACGCCGTGCCGCAGTCAGGCAACGGAAGTCGGGAGCGTAAGCGAGGTCAGATCTCTGATCATCTGTTTGTTCGTTCAATTATCATTCTTTGAGTAATTTTATTTGATTGATCATATGATTCGTGTTCTGAATTTTATTCGTCATGGAATACTTGATTTATATGCTAGTTTTCAGTCGGATGATAATTGATGCTCTTTGAAATATAAATTTAATGAATTGGTCTTGGAGTAATTTTGTCTGCTTGAATAGAATAAATTTATGTTTGATTTTCGTGGTAAATAGATGTCTTATCAGATGATTTGACTGCTTATATGAAAAATTACAATCTCTGAAAGATTGATCTGTTATCAAGGTTGTTGATTACTTGATTTCAATATATTTTACAGAAAGTTTAAATCTGATTTCAAATATTTCTGCTATTACATATTTTCTACTTGGGATAAATCTTGGTTAAACTTATCAAAAGTCAAAATTGTTTTATTTATTAGTTTTTATCAATTTTGCTGAATTGATTTTGATCCATGTCGTATTGGTTTGTGCATTTCTTTTAGGAGTTCCATGGACAGAGGAAGAGCACAGGCTATTTCTTGTTGGATTGCAGAAGGTAGGGAAAGGAGACTGGAGAGGAATCTCTAGAAATTATGTCAAGACTCGTACGCCAACCCAAGTTGCTAGCCATGCCCAGAAATACTTCCTTCGCCGGAACAATCGAAATCGGCGTCGCCGCCGTTCTAGTCTCTTTGACATCACAACTGACTCGGTAATTTTAGTGATTAGATCTAATCACTTTTGTCTTTCAGTCTTTGTATGCAGTAGACTAATAAATTGATCTTATTTTTGTTTGATTCATCATTTTTAAGCTGTTCTATTTTGATTGCCAATGTTAATGAAACATATAAGCATTCTATCTGCGTTGTCACTGAAAACTTTCTTCAAAAAGTTTATGGGAGCATAAATTTTCTATTTTATGAGAGACCAATGTCCTCGTTTTAGGTTAAAAGTCAAGTTTCAAGTATTGAGGTTAGCTCCTGTTGCTCCTAAAACTTTCTGCAAAAAGTCATAGATCAAAGCATCCAGGGGCTTAGTTTGTTATTGTACTGAATTTGATATTTTATAGATGGTTCATAAATGTTTATGATTTCATGGTTAGGTTGCTGCAATTCCAAACAACAAGGGAAGCCATCAAGAAAGTGCAGCCCAGGCAATTTTGCCACCAACCTCTCTGCCTCCTTCCGAAACTTCCAATATCGGTGGAATCCCGGGTGTACCTTTCCCGATGACCGTTGCTCCTGTTTTCTTACATCTACAACCTGAGAACTCAATGGAAAATATAACTCATGGCCAAGGCAATCAAAAGAATAATACATCGGATATGCTCATTCACCCAGTTCCTGTTCTTCCTATGCATACTTCCTCATCAATGGCAGATCTTAGCTTAAATCAGAATTCGCCATTTGGGTCACCACAACTATCTCTGGGGCTATCATTGTCATTGGATCAAGATCAGTCATCGACAAGGCACTCACCATTCCAGGTGATAACAAGTTTTGGAAATGGAGATAGCATAATCAGTGTTGCTTGAGGAATGAAGGAACTTGACAAAATAAATTTGAAGAAAAAAAGGTTCGTCATAACTACATAGATTCAGTTAAGAAATCAGAATGATTTGATTAAGAAACAGATTTAGGTAATTAATTTGACTATAAGTCGATCATCGTTTTTGTACAGACTGGAAAATATGCTGTGTCTCTTGTTTTAAGCTAATATTTCAGATTCTTGCTTGTTTGTGATTGAGAATAAAGTTGGAAAATTTGTCATACCCTTGTATTTGTCTATTGGTTTATGCACAGAATATTCTAACCCAACAATTTGATATGGTTTCTTCTTCATGATGTAACTCATTGTTGGCTAGGTTTTACATTGTGGGAGATTGTTTTTAGCCATTTTATGAATGTGGATGGAATTAGGTCCTCAATTATTGTCATGATAAGTTGAGGTAGGACCTTCACTTACCTGTGGGTGGGATGGATGATATCCTAAAATATCCATGACTTGATATACAAGATAAGCAGATAATGATTTTATTTATTGCATTTGCATTTATGGTGCCACTTGTTGCTGCTTGCATAATAACGTAAGAAGTTATGTGTGTTTGATGGATATTATCGAGGAAATAATGTATTTTAAATAGTGATATGATGGGAAATATGTGGTTAAAAAATAAGGAAAAGTTATTGCTGTGATGAAAAATATTATTTTATTGAATAATGTGTGGTTGAAAATGAGTTTTGAAAGAATGTATTTTTAGAGAATGTGTAGCAACGGTATCAAATGTTGGACTACTTCAGGCAGCTGCCAAGACAAAATTTAAACTGTCAATTTTAGAAACTACTGTATGACCAAATAATAATGTATATGGTCATAAAGAACTGCAGCAAGTTTGAGTAAAGTATATTCAAATTAAGGCACGATTTCGCTAATAGATTCTTGTTTGAAGAAAGACAAAATAAATTGACCAGGTCAAGACAACAGTTGTCTTGTAAGGTTTTCCGTGCACTGATTTGAAACTTTTGCTCATTCCGAAGAAAGCCGAGGATTAGGTGCTACACCAATATAACCATGAAAATGCTCGCCTGCAGTTGGTGTGGCAGCCGGTGAATCATCGGAGGCATTGCAGTACAATTGCATTACCTGGCCACTAAGCATCTCATACAAAAGGATCCCTACACACCACCAATCTGCATTTTTATTGTGGCCTTTTGCGAGTAAGATTTCTGGAGCCATGTACTCTGTTGTTCCACACATTGAATTTGATCTACTTGATTCATTAATCTTCTTGGCCAGTCCAAAATCAGTTAGCATAACCTGAAGAGAAGTACCAAAATTAATAAAGCAGCAAATCCACTTCAACACTTAAGATGGAAGAATATATTATCATGTCATGCACAATAAGTACGCCTGCAAATACACCAGGTTAGATCACAGCCATACATGCCCATCAGCACCCAAGAGAACATTTTCAAGTTTTAGATCTTGATGCATAATCCCGTTCTTGTGAAGATGTGAAACAGCAGATACTATCTCAGCAGTATAAACCCTTGCCCGATCCTCACTAACCAAGGCATAGCCGAACAGTAATTAAGTGAATGAATCCACATAATTTTTAGTAGTTAAAATAAAAGTAAATGGTACCTGAAAATTCCTTGTCTGTATAGATGATAGAATAGATGTCCTCCATTTATGAAATCCAGGATCAAATACAGCTTAGACTTGGTCTGTACGTTGTTGAAAGTAAACTGGTAAGGAGACAAGAAAATGGACGCTGAGGATAAGATACACAAACATGCAACCACACACAAAAAGCAAGGAGGGAGGAAATTTTGTTCAGAAATGTAGAAGTCTCTCCAATCAACATCGAAAGGAAACCACATGAATCCAAATACATCCTTCAAGCTGTCTCCAAATGACTAGAAGATTCACAATTTCAGACCACTTCATCACTGTCACAAAGTGTTGTACGGAAACATTAAAGGTTGAAATAGGGAAAATATTCGATTTTTCTATTGAATAAGTACTAAAGCAAAGACCGCAGCTCACTTAACCAATACCATCGCCATAATCAGATCCAAACCAAATAAATTGTTGGCATAAGCTATGATAAAGTTAATGATTGTGAAAGAGTTATTGGTGCTACTAATGGAAGCAGTGGAAGCTGTGCTAGTTGGTAGTAGACTGCCAATTGTAGCCAATTTAACTAGAGAGATAAAATTGAAGCAGAATAGCTATTAAATGACAACTTGGGATAACTAGACCTTAGCCCTCAGATTTAACAGTTTCCTAATGAAGTGAAATCCTAATTCAACTAGACACCAAGAGATGAGGTAAATGTTTTACTAATATTGTTCATGCCCATAAAAGTCAAGCCTCAATAGTTAATACCTATAATAGATATCTCCACTTCTACTAACTGGAAAACTAACATTTTATACATCTTCTTAATTCTAATGTATCTTTGAGAGATGAAAACATCTTAAAATAATCTGGTTTTAGTTTTTTCAAGCAGGGTTACTAGGGGAACAATTTTCCCATATAGTGTTGTAATTCTTGTGGCCATTCACAGATGTACTGAGCTAGGCACTAGAGATCTGGAACTCCAAATTCTACAATCTAATGATTTTTATCAGTCTTAAATAATCATTGTGAGTAAAAATGTTAGAAAAAGAAAAAGAAAATATGGAATAACATTTTACAAAAAATAGCTAAACTCTTTCCACTCTATTGTGCAATCAAAAGAAGCCACTTAAACTCCCCACACTTTATGATGCACTTTTCAGTTTCTTTAAGAAGAGAAATCCATAGTGAATTGATCCAGTATGCTTAAACACTAACATTCGGAACTAGCATTAGCTCTTTCTATGAAACCAAACTTACAAATGAAAATCAACTCATCTGTCCTTTTCTCTCTTCAAATAAACTATAATACCTACAATATAAACCGATCAGCAAGTCAAAAATAAAGATTATGAATTGAGCAAGACTTACCTGAAAGGAGTATCTAAGCTGAAAAATGAACGGATGCACCACTTTGGTGAGAATATCCCTCTCAGCTCGCATATAATCCACATGATTGTTCTTGATTATAGTGTCCTTCCTCATCACTTTCATGGCGAAAATCCCATCGCCATCGGTTCCACTACTACCCTTCTTCGTCATCTGAAATACCTTTCCAAATGTGTCATGTCTTGGGCCATTTACTTTTATTTTAGGGAAGAATTCACAAATCAGATATTTTGACAATTGCAAAAAAATCAGGTGTCAAGTTTCAAATTTGCAAAAATCAGGTATTTATTAATTAATTAAAAATATTTTTATTAATCACTTATTAAATAAATTTATTAAATATTTAATTCTAATATATTATAATTAACTCACCCCACCTCCACCACCCTTATGGACTATTCTGGCCGGCCACCAATTTTCTCCGACAATCGTTCCGTCGACTGCTCCGATTCCGACAATTATTCCGACGATTCTTCCGGTGACTGTTCCGCCTCAGCTTTATTCCGTCGACTGCTCCGATTTCGACAATTTATACAATATGGTCACATATTCACAATTTTGTTAGTCACGTATTATTTTTCAGTCACAAATAATAATTTTTATATATCACAGATTATTTTACGATCACAGTTCAAAAATTTTGTAGGTCACAATTAATTCGTTGGTCACAGATTTCAAAATTAGTTGATCACATATCAAAATTTATATGTCACACAGTTACAGATTTTCAAAATTAGTTGGTCACAGATTTTTTCACGATCACGGATTATATAATTTTTTGGTCACAGATAACAAAATGGTTGGTCACATATTATATTTCTAGTCACAAAACCAAAATCACCAGATCCGCCAGATCCTCTACCTGCACCACAGTCAACTGCCACCACAATTGTCAGCCACACACACACACAGATCTGCCGCCACAGCCACACACCCACATATCCGCCGCCTCTCCGATTCCCTCAACTTCGTGACGTTGTTGTGAATGGTAGCGTCTCGACTCTGCTGATGTTTACAGCAGTGTCGCGAAGCTGTAAACGGCGGTGTCATGACGCTACTGCAAGGGAGAGAGAGGGAGAAGGGGAGGAGACGGGAATGATAAACCTTGACGCTGTGAACGATAGTGTCGCGACGCTGCTGCGAGAGAGAGGGAGAAGAGGAGGGAGAATGGGGAGGAGACGGGAATGATAAATTAGGGTGGAGACGGGAATTGATAAATGAGGTTATCAATTAGGATTTTAATATAGTACCTGATTTTTAAAAAAATAAACTTTAGACCTGATTTTTAAAAAGGTAAAATTAAATGCTTAGTTTTATGTAATTTCCACTTTATTTTATGTGTTTGGGCTTTTATTATTAGTGGGCTAGTGCAAAGCTCTTTAATTTTAGGGACATTTTGTTGTATATATGGTTGTATTGAAGCTTTGGAGAGGGACGATGAATTTTGGTGATTTTCAGTTGACAGTGGATTAATTCCTCTTCGTCTCTCTCTCTCATTTCTTCTGCGTTTTTCTCAATTTTTACCCCTCCCCATTCTATTTTATCTTCGTTTGGTTATATTTCTAATTGAATTGAGCCCGGAAGTAGTTGATTGTTGGATTGTGATTGTGGAAAAGCCAGCTTAGTCGTGACAAAATGCTCCCTTCCCAATCACCCTCATAATCTCAAAATCTGCCGAGCCCAATTTCGGCGTCACCTCCTTTTCACGACCTTCTCCACCCCAGTATCACTGTGCGTATCATCATTATCAGTATTTTTCACATGGGTGTTCCCATTATTGTTGTCAGATGAAGAATAGCAGAATTTTTCTTGTTCTTGGTTAGAAGAAGGGAGAATGGACTTGGAAAGGGTGAAACGAGGGGAAGGGGCCACGAAGGAGTGAGACCGGTGGTGGATGACTTGTGGGCCCCCCTTGAAAAAGTGAAGATGAAGAGGAGGAAGGCGATGACGTGGAAGGGACGAAGAGTTCGGAGAAATCAAAATCCGATGCGGGATCATTGGATGAAGAAGAAGAAGAAGGGATGTTGAGGTGTGTAAGCTCAGAGGCTAAAATTGAGTGAAGGGCCTTCTTCTTTTGCTGGGATGCTGATGAAGAAATCACGTTCTCGTTCTTCATGGCGGAATCCAATTAAATTTCACTCTTTGCCTCTATTGGAGATGAAATTACAGTTTGCGGTGGCCAAAAGTGTACAAGAAAGCTGAGATATTACAGTGTCAGAATCTTGGAACATGACAGGGTAATTAACACAAAATATCTTCATCATTCACCTTGATCGTGCAAAATGTTTATTGCGCAAAACGTCATTTCTATTCATTTTCATTAAAATGCTCTGTTAAGTGAATGCCTGAAGTCAAATCTTGTAAAAAAAGAAGGATGTTCTCGTCTTCCCATAATGAACTCAAATTAAAGCTAGTTTTTCAAAGAATGTAGAGTGATTTTGAAGTGAAATCTTGTTGTTGGGAGGAGATCACGGTTAGCTCACAATATGTCAACAATTTATATGTGCAAAGTAAACAAAAAGAACTGAAAAAATACACAAAGATAAACTGCAAATAAATGTATCTTTATTCAACAAAAGATCCTCAGGCCACTTCTCAAATATTCAGTGCTTCAATCTCAAAGAATAAATCATCGTTCGAATCACAATCAAACCCCAAAGTAAGATTACAAAAGGATGACACTCAGACAATTCTTTACATCACACGAACGAGACATCTCTTTTGTAATACAATACGGTTCACACAAGAACCAACACTCAACATAATGAAATCGCACAAGATTACAACACTGAGCGAAGAAAATCAGAAGTCAAAAGAGTATTTTGATTAGTAACAGAGATGGAGAGAAATCTCTAGAAACGGCGTAGAGAACACGAGAGAATGAAAAACTCAAAAGCCAAGTCTATACAGCAATCCAACCCTAGACGCCCTTTTAAATGAGTCACCTAAAGGTCACCAATCCAACGGCTGTGGAGGCGACACATGACGACATCCTGGGCGTCCAAAATCAGGGAAGTTGTAACACGGTTTCAAGCGTTCCAAAAACACGTTTTTGCACCGAGTAACTGATGTAGGACAATTGGTGTTAGAGTTCGAAGAAGAGTTAGATCGAAAATTGGCAAAACGAGCTGTCTCGAAGAAACGGTCATAACTTTTTGCACAAGTGTCAGAATGACTATTATAATATGTTTTCGGAAACGTCTCACAGCGTTCTACAACGTTCCAACCCGAGTTCTCCAGCTGACGTCATTTTCAGCTTCAAATTCACAATTTAAGGCAGTCTACCGGGTCATTTAAGTTTTCGCATTTTAATTGTTTTAATTAAATCGATGTCTATTTTGGTCTTTTGCTTAAATTAGGATTTTGGAGACTATTTAAAGACTCTCTATTTTCTTAAATAGGACAATTCCGTATTTTTGAGATTAATTTCGTGAGAATTATATTATTTTTCCTTTCAAGGGATTACGCTGGTAAACCCTAAAACTTCTGTTTTGCGTCAAGTGGTATCAGAGCAAGGATTTGCCTTGTTTTTCAATGGCCAACAACAACGAAGGAGGAAGAATTAACCCTCGCGACACTGGTCGCAAGGATACAGATGCAGATCTGTGGGCAGCAATTGACGAACAGAGGCAAGCGATGGCGAGATTGGAGGCTATGGTTCAGCGTCTGTTGGAGCGTCCTCCCGTCCCTGTCAATGGCGGCACCCTCAACCGTCTTGTGGTAGAACGCCCACCTAGGGTCGTCAGAAACAGGCCATATGCTGATATTAGCGATGATGATTCAGAAGAGGAGTTCGCAGGCGTTCCAGAAAATCAGCAACAGGGTCGAAATCAGCCCGATTACAGGATCCGCGCAGACATACCATTGTTCCATGGTAAGTTACAGATCGAGGAGTTTCTGGATTGGGTCTCTGAGGTTGAACGATTCTTCGATTTCACAGAGGTCGCGGAGGAACGCCAGGTCAAACTGGTTTCATATAAATTGAGGAGCGGGGCTGCTGTTTGGTGGGAACGGTTGCAGATGGATAGGCGGCGCCAAGGCAAGACTCCCGTCCGATCTTGGAGGCGGATGAAACAACTCATGATGAATAGATTCTTGCCGCCTGATTACGAACAATTCATATTCCAAAGCTTCCAGAATTGTGTGCAGGGGAACAAATCTGTTGCAGACTATACAGAGGAATGGTCCAGGCTTTCAGTTCGGAATAATCTGAGTGAGTCAGAGGCGCAACAGGTTTCCAGGTATTTGGGAGGATTGAAGCCATCCATTAGAGATAGAATTGGGTTACAGGTAGTTTGGACAGTTGATGAGGCACATAATATGGCCCTGAAGGCAGAACTGATGGAGAAAACATCTGCTCGTTTTCCCAATTATAAGAACACGGGTGAGTCATCTTACACGACAGCGAACAGGGGTAGGTTCACATCACCTGATGGCCAGATTCCGTCCAAATCAGCTACAGACCAGGTTCAACGAAGTGCGACCTCTACTAATAATCAGGCTGGGACTCGCCCAACAGCAGTTGCAAAAGAAGCCCCACGAGCACCAAATCTGTATGCTAAACCGGGTGGTTTTAAATGTTACAGATGTGGCCAACCAGGGCATCGCTCAAATGAATGTCCAGCCCGGAGATCAGTGAATTTTGTAGATGCTGGAGAGGATGGTGAAGAGGAGCAGTATGTGGAAGAAGGGGCTGAAGTGGAGGAACTGTTGGATGGAGCAGAAATTGCAGAAGAGCAGGGAGAGTTTGTGAACTGTGTGGTTCAGCGTGTCATGTGCTCAACAAAGGTGGAGGATTCCTCGCAGAGAAATAATATTTTTAAAGCTTGTTGCAGTGTGCAAGGTAAGGTCTGTGATTTGATTGTTGATACTGGTAGTTGTGAAAATTTTGTGTCCAAAAGGCTGGTGGAGCATCTGAAGTTACGGGTTGAAAAACACCCGAGACCTTATGTGATTGGGTGGATCCAGAAAGGGCCTAAGGTGAGCGTAACAGAAGTGTGCAAAGTTCCCCTTTCAATTGGACAACATTACCGAGACGAGGTGGTTTGTGATGTAGTCGACATGGATGCTAGTCATGTGTTGTTGGGGCGTCCATGGCAGTTTGATGTGGATGTGACTTATAGGGGGCGAGAGAATGTGTATGTTTTCAATAGGGAAGATCGAAAAATTGCAATGGTCCCAAAGCGGAGTTCAGCTGGTGTCTCAACTAAGGCTGCAGCAGGAGGTCAATCATTACTCTCCTTAGTTACTTCCCTAACAGATTTGGAGTTGGAGGTTAAGGAAGCACAGGAGGTTCATGTTGTGGTTGTGCGAGCTCTAGTGATAGAAGAAAAGGGGGAGCAGAGGGAGGTGGTACCAGAGAAGGTGCAGT
Organism: Fraxinus quadrangulata; assembly: GCA_903798255.1. Taxonomy (NCBI): domain Eukaryota; kingdom Viridiplantae; phylum Streptophyta; class Magnoliopsida; order Lamiales; family Oleaceae; genus Fraxinus; species Fraxinus quadrangulata. The sequence goes on from CAIGRB010161654.1 coordinate 59,043, forward strand.
CCCTTTTGACCGAATTCAGTGAGTTGGTATCTGATGATTTACCAAATGACCTTCCACCATTGAGAGACATTCAGCACCATATTGATTTGGTTCCGGGAGCGAGTTTACCGAATCTGCCACACTACCGAATGAGTCCGAAGGAAAATCAGATTTTGCAGGAAAAGGTAGAAGAATTGATGAAGAAAGGGTTTATTCGCGAGAGCATGAGTCCATGCGCTGTCCCCGCCTTGCTGGTCCCAAAGAAAGATGGAAGTTGGAGGATGTGTGTTGATAGTCGCGCCATAAACAGGATAACAGTCAGGTACAGCTTTCCAATTCCGCGGTTGGATGACATGCTGGATATGTTAGAGGGTTCGAAGTTGTTCTCCAAAATTGATCTGCGCAGTGGGTACCATCAGATTCGGGTGAAACCAGGTGATGAATGGAAAACGGCTTTCAAGACGAAGGATGGACTCTATGAGTGGTTGGTGATGCCATTCGGACTATCAAACGCGCCGAGCACATTTATGCGGCTTATGAATCAGGTATTGCGACCTTTCATTGGAAAGTATGTAGTCGTTTATTTTGACGATATATTGATTTACAGTCGGAGTGAGAGTGAGCATATGGACCATCTTCGGGCTGTGTTGGAGGTGCTGTCTGAGAATAAACTATTTATTAACTTTAAGAAGTGCAGTTGGCTGACTGAAAAATTGTTATTCTTGGGATATGTAGTCAGTTCAGAGGGGATATTAGTGGATGAAGAGAAAGTGAAGGCCATTCGTGAGTGGCCAACACCGAAGACAGTAGGAGAAGTGAGGAGTTTCCATGGGTTGGCGACGTTCTACCGTCGATTTATTAGAGATTTCAGCAGCATTGTAGCACCTATAACCGAGTGTTTGAAGAAAGGAAAATTCAATTGGGGTGAAGCAGCTGATACGGCTTTTGCAGTGATCAAGGAAAAGTTGTGCACTACTCCCGTCCTTGCTTTGCCCAGCTTTGAGAAATTATTTGAGGTAGAATGTGATGCCAGTGGAATTGGGGTTGGAGCAGTTCTTTCCCAAGAGAAGAAGCCAGTGGCATTCTTCAGCGAAAAACTCAGTGATGCGCGGCGGAAGTGGAGCACCTATGATCAGGAATTTTATGCCATTATTCGTGCTCTTAAACATTGGGAGCATTATCTGATTCAGCGGGAATTCATATTATATACTGATCATCAGGCGTTGAAGTACCTAAATAGTCAGAGGAGTTTAAGTAATATGCATGCTCGATGGTCAGCCTACTTGCAGAAATTTCCTTTCGTTCTGAAGCATAAGTCTGGGGTTCTGAATAAAGTAGCCGATGCATTAAGTCGACGTGCAAGTTTGCTGGTGACTATGCAGCAAGAGATTGTTGGGTTTGAGTTTCTGAAAGAATTGTATACTGATGATGAAGACTTCGCCAAGGTGTGGGAGAAATGTGTCCTGCAGCAAACAGAGGGGGAGTTTTATATTGTTGATGGCTACCTGTTTCATGGTAATCAGCTGTGTGTCCCTCGGAGTTCCTTGAGGGAGAAACTGATACGTGAACTACATGGTGGGGGTTTGAGTTGACACTTGGGACGTGATAAAACTATCAGTGGAGTAGCCGAGCGGTATTACTGGCCTCAGCTGAAACGCGACGTGGGAAATCTGGTCCGTAAGTGTTATGTTTGTCAGACTTCAAAGGGGCAAGCTCAGAATACTGGTTTATACATGCCTCTACCTGTGCCAAATGCAATATGGGAAGATTTATCGATGGACTTTGTTTTGGGGCTGCCTCGAACTCAGCGTGGAGTAGATTCTGTATTTGTTGTAGTTGACAGGTTTTCCAAAATGGGGCATTTTATCCCATGCCGGAAAACATCTGATGCTTCTCATATAGCCCAGTTATTCTTTCGTGAAGTGGTTCGTTTGCATGGAGTTCCCCAATCCATCACTTCTGATAGGGACTCGAAATTCCTTAGTCATTTTTGGGTTACATTGTGGCGGCGGATGGATACTACTCTGAAATTCAGTAGCACAGCACACCCACAGACTGATGGACAGACTGAAAATCTGAACAGGACGCTGGGAAATTTAATACGCAGTATTTGTGGTGATAAACCAAAACAGTGGGATGTGGCGCTGGCGCAAGCCGAGTTCGCGTATAATAATGCGGTTCACACTGCTACGGGTAGATCCCCTTTCTCTTTGGTATATTTGAAGCCTCCTAAACATGCATTGGACTTGGCTCGCCTACCCAAGGCTACTGGTTCCAATGTGGCTGCTGAAAATATGGCTGAACAGGCTCGTAATGTTCAAGCAGAAGTGAAGGCTAGGTTGGAGGGGAAGAATGCAAAGTATAAGGCTGCTGCGGATGTCAAGAGGCGTGAAAAATTGTTTGCTGAAGGTGATCAGGTGATGGTGTTTCTACGCAAGGAGCGGTTTCCTCTTGGTTCCTATAACAAGTTGAAACCGAGAAAATATGGTCCATACAAGGTAGTCAAGAAGATCAATGACAATGCCTACGTGGTCGACTTGCCTGCTGATATGAACATCTCTCGGACCTTCAATGTGGCTGATCTGTATGAGTTTTGTGCTGATGTTCCAATCTATCCGGAATATAACTCGGGGTCGAGTTCTTCACAGGAGGAGGTAATATTGATGTAGGACAGTTGGCGTTAGAGTTCGAAGAAGAGTTAGATCGAAAATTGGCAAAACGAGCTGTCTCGAAGAAATGGTCATAACTTTTGGCACAAGTGTCAGAATGACTATTATAATATGTTTTCGGAAACGTCTCACAGCGCTCTACAACATCTCAACCCAGGTTCCCCGGTTGACGTCGTTTTCAGCTTCAAATTCGTAGTTTAAGGCAGTCTACCGGGTCATTTAAGTTTTCGCATTTTAATTGTTTTAATTAAGGGATGTCTATTTTGGTCTTTTGCTTCAATTAGGGTTTTTGGAGACTATTTAAAGACTCCCTATTTTCTTGAATAGGATAATTCCGTATTTTTTAGATTAATTTCGTGAGAACTATATTATTTTCCTTTCAAGGGATTACGCTAGTAAACCCTAAAACTTCCGTTCTGCGTCAGTAACAAACCAAACTATTCAACTAACTGTGCATTCAATTTCCAGTTGGGCCAACACTTTCAGCTCATGGGTATTGCATCATTGTGCCACAAATTCCCTTCACATGTAAAGCGAGAATCAAGGATCCTGGTTTTTGATTTCGTCATAAGGGAGGACGGCCTATCCCCCAGTAGGCCTCAACTGGTAACTGGCATGAATTTATTAGATTTGAAAGCATCCCATGAAAAAGATTTGAATTAAGATCAGCCATAAGTTGTTGTGGCTGCTGCTGCCCTTGCTGTTGTTGTTGGCCAACAATTCCTGGCGATCCAAGGTGGCCGCTTCCAGGCACCGGCAATTCTTCATCCTCTCGTGGAAGCCTCTCATATGCCATAATCACCACAGGCCCAGAAGCGAGCAGCGGCCCCATCACGCTGCCACCAACAGTTGGCCTTGCTCTCCAACTAAATATATGGTTCATCCTGATGCAACAGGCGAAGTTGGAGGTGGCAAAAAGAACCTGAGAGGAACAGAATTTCGATTCTTCCATTTAAGGTCACTACTGCTGCTAGTGCAGATGGTTGCCTTATAGTAACACTTGACGTCATCCTTGTTAATAAGATGTGATTGGTGAAAAAAATGTTTTTTTTTTAAAAAAAAATTGTACAATGATGTGTTAATATATGGCACAATCTAAAAAATGATATGCATGTAACATGATTGCAAGCTAAAGTGGTGTGCGGATGTTTTGAATACCCTTCCCTATGGACAAGACAACGAAAATACCCTTCCCTTTGGACAAAATTTGACTTCACGAGTTACTTTAACGATGCATTTGGATCAAAACGAATGAAAAGGATATTTTGCTCAATAAAAGGTATAATTAAAAGTAAAAGTGTTAAAAATTAAAAGGTAGGAATGCTTTGTACAAGCAAAGTGAAAGGTATGAACGTTTTTTGCTAACTATCCTATACATAACTACGAGCATAGGACACGTGGTAGGAGAGAAAGAATCGGTAAAAATAAATGAAGATGGGCTAAAAAACTTAGTAATGCTATGTAGTCCTACAGTGGTTACAATTTCAATTTAAGTGGCGCTATATGATAGGTTAAAGGAAAGATGAAATTAAATAAAAAAAATTAGCCTAGCTATTTGGTGAGATATTTTTCAAGGACATGCTTGATATATACTATTAAATATATAGTACTTCACATTAATAATTAAGATTTTAATTTCTTTTGTTCTTTATTATTCTGAAACGATATTCCATCATCTTTATCAAATATGCCACACTGTTTCAGATTTAATTCATAGAAATATGACAATTATTTTAATTACATTTTCCAAAATTATGGTATGAGTTGACTTGCAGATTGTATGGGATTGTTGGACCTCTTCTTTAATCTTTTAAGAAGGGCTAGGGAATGTAAATGAACAGATGAATGAAACAAGATTTTTATTGTTTACCAGTCATCTGGCTCTGAGTAGATTTTAAAAGTTCAAATTGATAAAAAAAAAAAAGACATACATTTGTTTTTTAGTTTGACAATTTTGTAGGTAACCGTAACCAAAGTTAACGGACAATTTCACATGACTAAGAATACACAACTTAACGTTTTTTTGACAATAATATGTCAATTGTTTCAAGAACTCTAATTTTCCATTTGCATATCGTCAAATAAGTATCGGGGCATGCATTTCATTAAGCACGGGGAGTTACCATTAGTTTTGGTAACTATTATAGATGAATTGTCAAATTAAAGATTATAAGTTGTGTGATTAAATTGAGACAAATCAAAGTTAAATAACTAAAATGAAATAAACTTGTAAGTTGGGTGACCTCCATTAATATTTTACCTTATCAAAATAAAGTCCTTATCAATGACATGATAGGTTATTTTTTTGGTCAAAATAATCCCAATTGCACCTTGACATTGGGCTCATGAGAATAACAGTTTCAATTTTAAATTTGCCACGCATTCTTAGTAGTTAGGTTGATGAAAAAGCCAAACTGAAATTTTCAAAATCATGTCCCTCAAATCTTTTCTTTTTTAATTGTTTATGAATGTTAGTTAACGGCTTATTTGGTACGTAATAATGGATTAAACTAGATATTACAATAGACAATACCAAAAAGTTTACCTTACCAAATAAGTCATTTCGACTATGTTAGATGTCTAGTATTACGGTAGCATAGTATATTACACTTATCGATTTCAACTTTTTTAAATAATATCATCATTACGCATGATTTTTAGACGTGACAACCTCTGTGAGTTCATTCAGTAAATTTATTAATGAATTTGTCTACCCATCAATTGTCAAAAGCTAACTACTCCAACCAATAACCTCTTACTCGAATAGATTAATCTGATTCATATGATTTTCTTGAAGATAATCTCAATATATAAACATGGCTACTTACAGATGAATTACACTATAATTCATTTGCTCAGCCTAAAACAATACGGCATGGCTATTGTGAAAAACCAATCAGGCTGCTATGTTCAGTTCATAGTGTTGTTCCTGATAGGTTTGTTGTTATTTCCATTGCCTTCTCAATCTTCAGATCCTGATCCTTTGCAGGATTTTTGCATCGGGGACACGAAAAGCGAGTTATCTGTTAATGGATTTCTGTGCAAGCCAGCCACAAACGTCACTTCAGACGATTTCTTTTTCGACGGGCTAAGCGAAGAGGGAAACACGAGTAATCCCTTTGGAAGCAATGTGACACAAGGCAATGTTGTGGCATTTCCGGGCCTCAACACGCTCGGGATCTCCATGAATCGAGTCGATATTGCTCCAGGAGGACTCAATCCACCCCACTCCCATCCACGAGCGACAGAGACCGGAGTACTGATCAACGGGAAACTCCTCGTTGGATTGATAACAACTGGGAATGTGTATTACTCCAAAATCTTGACTCCTGGACAAATGTTTGTGATTCCTAAGGGACTTGTACATTTCCAGATGAATGTTGGAGAAGAAAAGGCCCTGATTTTCGCTGCTTTTAACAGTCATTTGCCTGGTGCTGTTGTCGTTCCGATGAATCTTTTTGCTTCAAAGCCTTCTGTTCCTGATGATGTTTTAACGAAAGCCTTTCAGGTTGAAAAAACAGTGATTGATGAAATCAAATCCAAGTTTGGTGCTTAACACTGTTTTTCTGGGAATAATTTCTACTTTTGGGTTTGAAGTTTGCACGTTCTTCTATAGCAAAGGGAAATAGAGAGATTCAAAAAAGACAGATATCTTATGTATCTCACCAAGAAATCAATGAATGAAATTTTCTGGATAACAGTATATTATGAGATAACAACACACGGTATGTAAGATAAGATTTTAACTTCTTAGTTAGGGGTGGATTCAGGAAAAAAATTTAAGATGGCTACTACGCAAAAAAAAATAATAATAATAAT